>JAMKPZ010001490.1:0-52725 GCA_024699675.1 Amphibolis antarctica | reverse complement strand
AATTTGTTTATATGTTATATATGCTGTGATGCAGAAAATAAAAGTAAATTGGTGCACACTATTTTTGGATTCCATACAGCACAGACATTCAAAATTATTTTATGGAATCAGTCTTGTGAAGTTGATATCGGGGACATGATATGATGTGAATCATTGGCCCAGAAAATCCTTCAAGATAAGATCTTTTACAGTTGTTGAATATAACAAATTCATTTCTCATGCACTAGTTACAGACATACACCAATCATCAATAAGTGAACAACCACATACATCGACAGAACAAGATTTATTATCTCTTACAGAAGTTGCGTATATTACACAATTAGGAGAACAAATTGGTCGACAGATTTCAGAAACTATAATCAGAACTGTTCAAAATCGAAGGAGAAATCAAGGATAACTTGTACTTTTCTGATTTCTTGTAGAATTGTAATGCTAAGTGATTGGAACGTTTATTTGTATAACTGAGTGATTTGTAATTCAATGGTATTTTTATCTTATTTAGCTTTTCAACGAAAGGTGGATTTATTAATTTTATCTATATGAATGCTTACAATTATTCTCTAACCGCAATACTTTGTTGAATAATGACAACAATGGGGACATATAATTCAAAATTAAAACACTACATAAGTACACTTAAAACAATAGATAATTACACTTAACATTCTTAACTTTAGATGTTTTAAGAAAGTCAAAAAGTAAAATACAACATCAAATTAATTTGGTGATCATCAAAAAAGGGGACATTGTCGAGTATTATGTATTGATGATGAATGCTTAATTAATGTGTAAATGACGGTAATTGAAAAGTCGTAATTATATTTAAGTTAATGATCTATTTACTTATTACTTGAATATAACTGGAAATATTATTTAAGTTAATGCTAAATTATTTAATACCCATTCGATCTAGGATAATTGTTTGTAATTATTTAATCAACTTCTGTTTTAATTCAAATCAAATTAATTTTTGAAAAAAATCCATCCTAATATTTTAAGTTAGTAGATTAAATATGTTTAATATGTAGAACATTTCGAAGAAGTAATGCGAATGGATATAATTACTTAAATAAGTGCTACATATTAATATAGTTCATGAAATATCCTGGTAGAATGTCACGTGAAAGTTTAAGTTCACACATGATGAGAGAATCAGCGTTTTATGATAAACGACCGGACGATTGTATTAAAAGACCGGCGTTTTAACATTCACACATGACTTTTTAAGTTAGTCGCGTGCGTTATACAATGTGGCCGTCAACTTAATATTTGAAGAGGTATAGTTTACATGTCACGTGAAAGTTTAAGTTCACTCGTGATGAGAAAATCGGCGTTTTATGGTAAATGGCCAGACAATTGTATTAAAAGACCGGCATTTTAACATTTACACGTGACTTTTTAAGTTAGTCACGTGCGTTATACAGTGTGGCCGTCAACTTAATATTTGAAGGGGTATAGTTTACATGTCACGTGAAATTTGAAGTTCACACGTGATGAGAGAATCGACGTTTTATAGTAAATGGCCAGACGATTGTATTAAAAGACCGGCGTTTTAACATTCACACGTGACTTTTTAAGTTAGTCGCGTGTGTTGTACAGTGTGGCCGTCAACTTAATATTCGAAAGGGTATAGTTTACATGTCACGTGAAATTTTAAGTTCACACGCGATGAGAGAATCGGCATTTTATGGTAAACGGCTGGACGATTGCATTAAAAGACCAGCGTTTTAACATTAACACGTCATGTTTAGTAATTGGGCGTGTACTTTAGAACGCTCGCGCATAAATTAAAAAGTTACGTGTGAATGTTAAAACGCCGATCTTTTAATGCAATCGTCTGGTTGTTTAACATAAAACGCCGATTCTCTCATCACGTGTGAATTTAAAATTTCAGGGTGGATTTTTTTTAACTTAAATATTACAGTCCATAAATGGTAGTTCCGTGTGTCACTTCTTTATCCACAGAATTATTTTAAAAAAAATTCACCCTAATATTTAAGTGAAAAAAATATCCACCCTAAATTATTTTAATTAAACACTATATAATTAAAATCGAATTATTTTTTAAAAAATACACCCTAATATTTAAGTTTAAAAAAATCTACACTAAATTATTTTTATTAAACACTATATAATTAAAATCTAATTATTTTAAAAAAAATCTACCCTAATCTTTAAGTTAAAAAAATTCCACCCTGAATTATTTTTATTAAACACTACATAATTAAAATCAAATTATTTTAAAAAATATCCATAAACTTCTTTCAAATTTAATCACCGTATTCGTAATTAATGAAAAATTAATTAATTTTTATAAGTTAAATTTCACACTTTTAAGGTAAAAAGAGAAAGTGTTTTTAAATTTCACCTACATGAGAGAGAGTAACTTTTAAGTTTTTAAATTTCACTTACAAAAATGACTTCTATTGATGCGAACTCGTGCCCTCATGTGTATATATATATATGCTTTACAAAAATAGCTTGCTCTTCATGTTATTTTACTTATAATAGTTTCTTTATGTCCCAACATCTTCTCTTATTCTCATCTTCACAACGGATGTCATAATTAACGTGTGTTAAAATAGTTTTATATTGATAAATGTAAGTAATAAATTAAATTTAATATATAAAGAATTTTTACTTATTATTAATTAATTTTAAGATAGAATTTTAATATGATATTAAAAGTAGTTTATGTACATTTACTCATGAACACTTGTAAACTTAAATAAAAATTAAAAATAAGTCACAAATGAGAGAGTGTTGAACTACTTTTAACTTTAACTTTCCAAATTTTCGTATATAAACTCTTATCTCATAATTTATCATATATTTTCCCATTATTTGATTAATAAATTACACAGTAAATATAACTGAAAATATTAAAATAATCATAGTTAACGAAAAGGTATCATACTAAAAATAAAGTAATTAATGAAATGAAAGATCATACAATTCTAATGTTACCGTAATTGTGACAAAAAAATATCATAATTAAAAAAAAGATCTATGACCACTTTATAAGGGTAAAGGTATTTAATGAGTGATAATTTTGACATTGTCAATAAAAAATCAAAAATAGAAAAGATATCATATTTAAACAAAAGAGTAAATCAAAGATCCTGTAACACATGAAAAGTCTTCTTTGTCGTGTTTGTTAATAAAGTTAGTGATACATAGTTTTTTTATTAAATAGATATGTAAAATATAAAATGATAAAAATAATCCTACATTTAATAATTTTATCGATTTTATAAGTTTATTTTTTAGCATCGATTGTTTAGAAAAAAATAAGAAAAATAGAATAAAAATCACGTCGTGGAGTGAAACGTAAACTCTCACCTAACTTAATCTCACCGTATTTCTGAACAAAAGATTTGAATTGCTTTTAAATTTATTCTTTTATTTATAATATAAAACTGTTAATGTATTCATCTTATACGTCACACTTTAGTTTCTTTCGAAACGTTGATAATATCATTAATATTCATATACATTCATGTAAACATGAATGCACGTCACAAAAATAGGGGTATTGGTTTCATTTATCTGGGTATTTTTGTAAAGTAAATTGAGTTTCATGATTTACAATAAAGGGGTAATAATATTGGTTTAGTTTTATGAATAATAAAAAATGTAAAAATTATTTGATAAATATATTATAAAACGTTATAATGTATAATGAAAAATATAATTACTTAATATCAAAATATAAGAACAAACACAACTAATGACTACTTTCGAAGGATTAGTTACTTATTTGTCAAATGATCTATTCAACAGACAACAATAATTAAAACTCAGAAATGAAATAAAAACTTCAAAAGTTACATAATACTTGTGCTTATTATTCACATTGTATAAAATAAAAGCACTACATAAACCAATGCAACTTTATTTTTCATTTATCTTACCGGATTTTTAGAAAAAAAAATCTTTGACATTATTTATTTATCAAATTTTAACTTGCATTTTTATTGATCACTGGAGTTAATAAACAATATTAACAAATAACCTTATCTCAAATAAACATAATTTTAACAATAATTAATAATAATTTAAATCAATTCTAACTAGAAAATAAGATTCAAGGATGTATTTGTTTACGTGGTAGAATTAAGTGAGGTGGAATTTTTATTTTTTAAAAAATTACATGATTTACAATGTAAGTATTTTAATATAATTTTTTAGTATAAAATGTTAAAATTATTTAATAAATATGACCGTAGACTGGTGTATATAATAAAAAATAAAGATATATAGTAAAAAATGTAAAAATAAATAAAATCTAAGGTCATATTTGATAACAAGGTTTGGTAATATTTTTATTATACAAAATAGATAATAAATAGTAATTGTGACTATTTCTTTCTACTGTAATATCTAAATGTGAAATAATAAAAATAATCATACATTTAACAATTTATGTTGATTTTATAAATTTATTTTCCTAATATCAATTACTTGATAAAAATTTAAAAATAGAATAAAAATTATAATGTGTAACAAGAAAAATATGAACTTTCATTTTATCTGATCTTACCTCATTTTCAAATACAATCGAAAGCTGATGCTTAACCTTTAAATTCTAACATTAAGTGAAAATCGAAATAAAAGATATATGAGATTCAAAAAAATTTGAAAACCATGAAAGCATTAAACATGACCGGGAGGTTATCAGATCCAAACTGGAAGCAGCGATTTCGCTGCTCGCCACGAGACGCCGACAGCAGCCGTCGATTCCTATCGACTTCCTCCTCTTTTCCTCCCGGCGGCGACGGTCGACTCCGCAGCGAAGGGCGGCGGTCGTCCAATTCCCCGTGAAGACGGTAGGAAAAGGACTGATCCATCTCTAAAAGGACACTTTTGTTTTGTGTCGGCATTTTGGGGGCTCTGTTTGGTTTTGGGCAATTGGTATTCGCAGGGTTTGTCGTTTAATCCGATTTAGCCTGTAGATTCTGTAGTTTTTGCATGCAATAGGGAGTATAAGGAGTGGAATTGTTGAATGCGATTAGTAGTTTTTGGATTTCGGAATAGCTCTAGGTTGGATACTGTTGCGTGTCCTCAGTCGAAGGGAACGTCGGACGGAGAGCGGGGGACGATGCCGCTACCTCATGCGAACTATCTTGAATAATAGCGAAGGAAGACTTAGCTATTAGACAGCTGCGCAAGAGACTAACGGGTGGTGAACCTCGCCGCTACCCTTCGGTGAACCGTCGGGGAAAGACTGGTAACAAGATACCAGATTGGCTCCAAAAACAATCCAAAACAGGCCAGGACGACCAACCCCTTCTATTTTGAGATGAAAGGACGAGGAAAAGTAATTTTGATAATGAAAAAGGTAAGTTTGAAAATATGCATGTTATCGTGAAATGAGAGTAATTCTAAAAATTGAAAGTAAAAAAAAAGAACGAAGCCTAGTCATTGAGCGGTTTGCCATTATACCATTACACCCAAAAAATAAGCTGAATATTACCGTTACAAAGATTCAACTCATTATTAAATTTTTCTTGCAGTGTTCTTAATAGGGATGTATCAGGTGCTATAAGAAATAAGCTGAATATTGGATTTTGTTACATGGCAAGTCGAGTGGATGTTACTGGGGCAATTTATTATGTGTTTTAGTTATACACCCTTTTTCCGGAGAATGTTTGGGAGCACTGGTTTTTTTTTTTAAAGTGCGGTTTTTTTGTGTGAGAGATTCAGTGTGCTTTGTGACCTGCTTGTGATATCTGTTTTCTTCTGAATTAGGGTCTCATTCCATAGAAACTAGTTGAAAACACATTTTGAACAACCACTCAGTTGGCTTGGAGTACAGTTCCATTGCTCAAAAGTTTTCCATGGAAAATAGTTAAAAGAGCATATAAATTGCTTTTTTGATTATGGTGGTGCTTTTGTCTGGGTCTAAACCCAAGATCTCGTCTCTTATAGTTGAGCACTCGAGCAAATGACTAAATACACTATCCCATTGCTGATAAAAAGACAATTTATTAGTTGTTGCTTTTTGGGATTGTTATAATGGGAGATTTTCAGAAAGCTTCATACTTAGTGTTTATTTGACATTCCTCGAAAAATTTAGCAATAAGAATTCTTTTTCTCAAGGTAAAGAACATTTGCAGTCCATTTTGTTTGTAGTTTATTATTATGATATTTCTGTCTGCCCTCTTATTATTTTTTATGAAGTTGATTTTGGGAGTTTTGATGTTTTCTTTTCAGGTGCTTCTTAAGATATTGAATTTGAAAGCATTTATTTTGAATATCTGGTTTTAGGAAATTCCTTTTCATTTGTCTTTGATCTTACATTTTGTTGGTGTAGTTGTTTATAAGTACAAATTTGAATGGAAGTTGTTTTCTGACTGCAGATTTATTATGCAGTAGGAATGATACCTCTATTGATGATGATAAACGGTTGGTCAAAACACAGATAAAAGAACAAGAAAAAATTCAATCCACTAGATATGTGGAGAGGGACTGATATGAGCATTCCACCATTGCCTTTTGAAATGACGCATGTTGATCATGTTGGCTCTAGGGCTAGCACATCTACAGATGGCATGATTGATGAATCATCAAGAAAAAGAAGAATTACGAATCTGGAAAAAAACAGTGGCATTTATCACAATGGTTCCTCATTTCATGGAAGGAGTCTGATTCATAGTACAGGGCATATTCCCAAGCAGACAAGTTCAAATAATGACGTAATTACTTTTCATGAGAGAAATACTCAAACAAGCCAGATGCACATGAATCAAGTGCCTCCATCTACTCAACCAAATAAAATGCTGGATCAACATGGAAACTACCCAATGTATGACATGAATAAATTATCCAAAAGTTCACAGTCTGGAAGTAGTTTCCAGTTGACCAAAACAGAGAATTCAGTGGCACATACTGTTCCTCACCAAGAATCTTCTGCTTCCATAAGCAATGCCATTGTTGAGATCCCTAGACTACCTTATTCTCAGCACTTCACATACAATGTAGCAGGGTCAACAGAGACAAGCAACCTTGTGCTACATTCAAGTGGAATTTCTGTCTCCATAGAGAAGAGTCAAGCTAATCTGACATCGCAAGATGGAAAAAATTTGCAACAAGTAAGTTATGGAACTTCATCTCTAGCTCCGTCTGTAGCATTTCCTGGGAGTTCAAAGTCTACAGAATGTTGTCAAGAAATGATGATTAACAATGAATTGCTTTATCATGGTGGGAACCTATTTCAAAAAAATAAGACTCCAAATTCATGTAATGCGATTGCTGAACCTGAACGTGCAAACACTAACCTTATTTTGGATGTGGCAAATTCTCAGGGAACTAGTTATTGTTCAAATAGTTCTGCATCGACAACTTGTGTGACTGATTATTCTAGGTGCCAAGGATCCTCTATTAACACTTCAGCTGGTATAAGATCTGATGAAGTTCTGCTAGGTCTTTTTAGATCTCAAACAATGCCTGCTACAGGTGACACACAAGTTACTTCTGGAAGCAATTCTTATATGTCTGCTGATTCTAAAAGCAAAATTTCAAAAACGCAAAACAACTCAGATACTGGGAAAATATGTGAAGAAAATTTATTCGGTACATGTGCTACACATTCCTTGTATAGTTTTCAAGGGGAAGGGAAGGCAGTTACTGGAAAGACAAATTCACCAAGTGTTGAGACTCTTTGGGATGGAAATCTTCGGTTAAATGCATCAACAACTGTGTCAACAGTTGTTTTTTTCAAAAGGTTACTTGATGAATAAGTTATTCATGCTTGTTTTGTGAAATTTGAAAAGCAATGATAGATTTGTTTCTTGTGCTTTCCTTGCAGCGGTGAGAAGGCAACCAACATTGACTGGCCACAGTACATTGAAGTGAAAGGAAAAGTGAGACTGGAGGCATTTGAAAAATTTATTCAAGAGCTTCCCCGGTCTCGTAATCGAGCATTGATGGTAAGTGATTATGACTTATTTTCTCATCTTTATTATTAATCTGGAAAATATGTTTGTGCATTAAGTAGGGCCACAACATAGAAAATAGATCAGATGCATAAGGCTAAGTCAAGATTTTTTATGTTTCTTATAGAAAAATATAATTCACGAACCACTGTCTTTAGATTTTTTATGAAGCCAATCTTCAATCCTTCTGACTTGCTGGCTTCCGGATGATAAATTTATATGTTCTATGGGATACAAAATAACACTACCTGAGTGAAGCAGGCATTTTAGGCTTCTTGTTTTAACAATAGTGCTGGTATTTGATTGGGTCCTTACTCTTTGTAGCGATTATTAATGGTTGCAATGGATGTTTTAACAAGCTCGACTATTTTCTCAGGTGACTTCTCTCTGCTGGAAGGCTGGATCTCCTGAAAGTGGTCTGGCTGGTATAAAGGAGGTGAGTAGAGCCCATTAAACAAATAGAGCATGGTATGAAGTTTTCAATATATCTAAGTTTTACCTAATACATTAATTCTCTTCATATGTCTACTTTCTTTTTCTTTATAGGTTTCTAAGGGCTATAAAGAGGGGCAAAGAGTTGGTTATGCTCAACTAAGTCCTGGAATTGATCTTTATGCCTGTCCTCGCAGTGAAACCATTATAACAATACTTGCAAAATATGGTTTCTTCAAAGGCATGGCTGCAGTTGAGGAAGATCGTGACTCCTTAATTGGTTGTGTTGTTTGGAGAAGAAATGTTGTCCAACCAATTGCTGCTTCAAATAAATGTGAAACAAAGAATTTCCATTCAGAAAAGTTGGGAAAATTTCCTTCCGATTCTAACCACCAAAATGCTGAATCAAATTCTCTGTTCACCAGACCGCTAGACTGTGAACAGAACCAGACCGCATTATGCATCAAAGAAATGGGTGGAAACTCTGTTGGTCATGTATCTTTACAAAATGATGAAAACAAGAACTGCTCCAACATAGCATCACTAAGTTGCGCAGATATTAAACACTCTGGTACAGTTGCATCCATTCAGAATCATCAAGTCATTCCCATGCAGTTACCTGATTCTCAGCATCCCTGCGTCAGCTCTATACAGAACCTTGTTGAACAAGGACCAAAAGCAGAGATGCGTACTTCTGTGAAGCTTGATAACTCAACTCCCAGCTCACCAACTCCTAGAACATCAAAGAATTCTTCCAATGATGATGATTTGCCAGAATTTGATTTTGGCATTGCTTGTGGATCCCACCAACCTGGAACAAATCAGTTGCTTAGGCATCAGGGTGATCTCTTTGTCGGTCCTCCATCTAAAAAGCAAGAACATGCTGAGGTGTCCGCCCCTCCAGCACCACCTATTTCAAGATCAATAGATGTTGCATCGTTCCAGGTTCCATATTCACTTGGCCATACATTTTCTTCTCCCCAAAGTGTTGTACAAGAAAATAAAGTTGAAAAGAGTATGACTAACAGTAAACCTGCAGCACTGTCCATGGAATCACCCATCCCTCCAGAACCATCTAGATCAGGGCAGATTGATGTCTCATTTTTCCAGGCTCAATCTTCTTCTGGTACATTTTCTGCACAGAAGGTTTCCACCCCAGCAAATAAAATTGGAGAGTGCATCAATGGCAGAAGGCTTGCAGCACAGACTATTGAGGTGCCTATGCCTCCAGCATCACCTAGATCCAGACGGTTGGATGCATCCCAGGCCCCATCATCTTTTGAACATACGTATTCTACCCTCCAGGGCATTGCACCAGCACAAAAAATTGGAGATCACATGATTGATGGTAGGCTTGCAGCACAGGTGATGGAGAAGTCAGACAACTGTGGAACTCTTGAGGTAAAGGAGGCTTTAGTCAGAGATAGAACAAATTCCGGTGGTCCAAGAAAAAACTTTTGGGATGATGATGATGACATGCCTGAATGGTGTCCCCCTGATCTGGAACATAGAGATATTTCACGACATGCACCACCATTACCACCAGCACCACCTCTGCTATCTCCTTACCTGCATCCTCTCCAATGTTCGGCTTCCAAACCAATGCAGTCTTTCCAAATTCAACCAACATCAGAAGCAGCTCCACAGTGGCAGCCACTCTCTTCTCGTCTTCAAATGCATGTTCAGACTGGACATAACCAAGGGATTTCTTCTCCATGTTCTCGTGGAATTTTAGGACAAGGACCAAAAAATAATAAGCCTCGGATGACTCAAAATACAGGATTTTCCTCTGGAATGTGTCCTGATGAGACCACGATATCTCACCAATCTAGTGGCTTTGACATGAAGTCCCGTGGGAGGCCCTCCTCTGGACAAAATCTCAATCAAAAGTCAAAGCCATCATGGCATAGTGGATTTGATCAGGAATATGACAAGGCAACCTTTGAATTTGATCGAAGAAATGAGGATCGGAGGCATCATTCATTGTGTTTTAATGAAAATCATGGTCGGAAGCTGCCACCTGCACGCAAACAGAATGATGCAAGGCGCCGGCCTACGGGCTTTGACGTCTTACCAGATCGCAGATCTTCTCCTGGATTTTCTTCAAGACATGCTTTGCCAAACTGTAGATCCTCTCCTGTGTATTCTCCAAAACACTCATCAAGATGTCGGCGACCTAGTTTGTTTGATGTGAGACCTGACTCTTCAAATATGGAGCACAGAGGTAAAAGACACTGAAGGATGTTTTCTTGCGCTGGATCTTATCATCCAGTGCATGTGGCCAGCACTCTATATGAGCCTGGTCCTTGAAACCTCTGGCAGTACTTTTGAAGTACTCTACGTTTTGCATTTCATACATAATCAGGTGGGGTTCATCGTGTAAAAACTATCAAGGCAGGACAGAATTCGTTTGGAATGCCAGGCTCATTGGAGTTGGTAAATTTACTCTTGTATCCATTAGCACTTTAAAAAAATCTTCATGCTGTACTCAGAAGATCATTCCTATGTTCTTAAAAGGAAAACAATTGTTTGGGCATATCGAACTTGCATGTGAATAATGGTTTTCCTCTGACAGAATCGTTTCATGAGATCCTCCTCATGGTCCATTAAATTTAGTGGTGGGAAGAAATTTATCTAAGAATTGTATCCACCTAGCTTGGGAGAAGAATATTCACGGACCCCCTTTACCATGAGGTCCAGCTCAAGCAGTACAAGTCAGCAGAGGAAATAAACGTTATTGAGCTGCTGATGATGTGGAAGGAAGGAGGGTCCAAGCAGGGAGCCAGAAGAGGATTAATTCTACCATTTTCATGCATTCTATCTTTCTATCATACCTTGGTTTTGCATCATTTGGTTGTTTGTTTCAGGTGAAGGGTGCCATGACATAGCCAACAGCCCAGAGCCTTCAGCAGTGATTGTTGGAATTTGGAAAAATGGGAAATAGAATTTACATCTGTATATAAAAAGAGTACACTTTCCAAAAAGATTACAGATTTGAACCTGCACAAAAAAACCCTACAGGTGCTTTTCAGTTTTCATGACAGCAATATATGGAGAAAAATAAAAGGAAATGAATTATATTTCTCTTACCTTGATATTATTATTCATGGTTAGATTTTCTGTCATTGAGTTATGCTGATGGGAGATAATGATAGGTGAGACCCATTGGAGCATTTGATAAAAATTGGAGTGGGAGGGTATTCACAGTGTAGTTAATGTCAGGGATTTTGATGGAATTGTAAGATGTATGAACGATTTTGACATTAAAAAATCCCAAAAGAAAAGGAAGACCAACAAAGTAATTGTTGAGTGTAAAAGCAAAACACACCAGACTTTTCTTAAGTGATGTTAAGAAAAGTCTCACATTAAACAAGAAAAAAATTTGGAATTTAACATTGTATGATAATATTGAATTCATGATAAATGCATGTAAACTTGTTTCAATATTATACAAAATTTTTGATTTAGTTAAAGGTCACGTTTATTTGTAGCTTCAATTCCAACTTTAATTTTTGTATTATAGTTGAAGGTGATTGAAATTATTAATTAAAGTTGGAGTTGTATTTGTTTGAAATTTTTGTAAGTTACTGTTAACTGTAGATATTGTAAGTGTCAATTGCATTTGTTTATATTGTAAGTGCTCTGATCACAGATATTATACATTGTTGGAATTACGAATAAACAAATTGGACTTGAATCTTATCTCTTTTTACAAGATATGAGACTTTTCTTTATCTAAGTACATGATTAGTGTGAGGTGTGGAAGGCAGAGTTAAGAGTAAGCAAACATGGTAGAAAATCATAATTAACTTTGGTTGTTTTTAAGATCAGCTGTTGTTTCTTTTTTGTTTATCTTCTGTTGGCATGTATTAAACTTCTGTTTGATGTTGACTTTCATTTGTTGTGAAATTTTTTAATTATATATATTATCTAGTAGTATAACATAAATTAATCAAATAGTCGTGAAATATGTAGTAAATTGTAAGATAAAAATTTTATATGAAAATTTATATTATAATAATAATAATAATATAGAAATTCGTAAAAAAATGAAAATTTTATCCACGGATCTTTGACTTTTCGTATCTTATCTCTTATCTTTTAGTTAATATCATACTCCTTTCAATTTTATTTTATTTTTAAAAAGCTCGAGTCTTCCACGTAAGTAGTGCCATTGGTGGTATCTGCACACCGTCCACCTGGATTTTTTAGAAAATTTTATATACATGTATGGGAGTCGATTTTCTGGTGGCATCATTAGAAAAATTTTCTAGTGGTGTCTGAAGAAAGTATTGCTACATGGAAAGGTAAAGAGTATTGTAAATAGTGGGAGATTACGCGAGAGACTATGCAACAAAGGGTAGGAGAGATCTCAAAGGGTGTGGCGGTGGTAAAACAGCATGGATTGTGTGAAATAGCGAGTCGATGGTGTATACAGTCATAGCAAAGGGTGTGGACGATCGCGGCAAAGGGTGGTAGAGCAGGACGAACTAGGGAGGAGGTTGCGCACAGGCGGATGGAGTGGACGGTCACAACGAAGGGTGTGGATGGATGGATTGGAGAGAGTAGCATATGGCAATGGAATAGGATGGTGTTAGGATTGGGCAGGAAGGGGAAGTCTACTTGAACCAATTTTCCTTAACTGGATGAAATAACTTCCGTCCATGGCTGACGGATGTTCCTCTGCTAGATAGAGGAACTTCCATCCGTGGCCAACGTATGTTCTTTCGCTAGATAGTAACTTCTGTAGTTGGACAGGAACTTCCATGGTTGGACAGGAACTTCTGTGGCTGGACATAGGACTTTCATAGCTGAACGGACTCAGATGTGCACATGCAGGAGACTGCATAGGTGAATGGTGTGGATAGATGGGCTGAGGAGAAGGTGGCGGAACACACGCGTCACCGGCAATGCAAACCTTTTATAGGTTGCCTGCGAAGAAGAAGACGGACTGCTTGACAAAGGAAGGGGTCAATCACAAGCAAGGGTTGGTCACAGCGAAGGAGACTGTGCAGGAGAGGAAAGGGTCAGTCACAAGTGGAGAGCCAACTCGTGGGAGGGGAGGGGATCAGTCGTAGGAGAGTATGCGTGATAGGAGACGATGTGCTACGCACCACAAGGCAAAGGAGACTACATGGGAGGGGAAGTCGTCGATTGCAAGAGAGTTTGCACAAGTGAATGACGTAAATTTAATTTTTTTATGGTTCAGATTAAATCTAGACTATCTGTTAATCACCACTAGGGATGACACTTTAGTAGTAATGTCATTTGTCATATATATATATATATCGTATTTTATTTTTATAATATATTTATTTGCGGTAACAGTTTAGTAAATGACGCCGCAGGTGTACCAGACCAGGGTCCGGTCTGCGTATGTCTTCCCGTAGGAGGTGGGCTCGCTCTCCGTCCCTCGCCACCTCCACCTCGTCCCCAAAGCCCGAGAGCGAGAGGGCGAAGAAATCGGGTGCTCTCTCGATCGAATCCGAAGAGCATGACGATCCTGTACTCGCTCGTGGGGAGGGGATCGGTGGTGCTGGCGGAGTTCGGGACGGCGCAGGCTGCGAACGCGGGCGCGGTGGCGAGGCAGATCCTGGAGGGGATCCCTGGCGCGGACGATAGCCATGTGTGCTACTCACAGGATCGGTACATCTTCCATGTCAAGAGCACGGACGGCATCACGGTGCTTTGTATGGCTGACGACGCTGCCGGACGTAAGCCGGCTTCCTTCTCCTCTGCCTTGGTTTTTTTTTTTCTCGTTATTATTGCTTTTGTTGTTCGGTTTGTTGGGATCTGGGACTGGCGTGGTAAGGTATGGAATTTTCGGTTCGTGGAATTGGAGATGAGTCTGGGTTCGTATTCATTGAGCGGGATTTTGTTCTTTTGGATTTGTTGATTTGATTTCGATGGAGGATGGAACGAAATGTGAGTTATTTTTCCACTGTAAGGAATTCAATTGGGTAATGAAGACAATTTGTTGTGTTTCTGTCTGTAAATAATTCAATTCTCTGGATCAGCAGGTGTTTTTTTTTTAAGGAAAGCATAAAAGGAGAAAACATATTTTGAAGGAAAGCATGCCAATGGCATTGTTGGAATAGTCATACATTTGAAAAGTGAAGACAAGATAAAAGTCTTAAAATACTCTACATTACTTATTGTGCACGTATACTTTTTTTAAGTCTTGAAATAACTTTTTGTGCCCTAAGAATTTTGTTTCCTTTGGGGGAAGATGAAGGCATACGTAAAAGAATTAAAAAGAAAACCATCTTCAGTTCTTATGTTTGGTAATTTCTATTGTTACATTTGTAATTTCTATTGTTACATTTCTAAGAGAAAACATGTACAAACCTTTGTTCTGTTGTAACTATACCCTATATCTTGAGACACAAGACCATGGGTTTGTACTTGATGATAATTGATATATATTGTGTTTCTTCTTTTACACGATCATGTAACTAGTTGCTTGTCAGACGTAGAATAATTCAGCCAAAACTTTTCAGGTAGAATTCCCTTTTCTTTTCTTGAGGACATCCATGGGAGATTTGTGAGGACTTATGGACGAGCTTGTCGTACAGCTCTTGCTTATGCTATGAATGATGAATTCTCTCGAGTGCTGAGCCAACAGATGGACTATTATTCAAATGATCCTAATGCAGATAGGATGAATCGTGTCAAAGGTGAAATGAACCAGGTAATTCTAAACCGAATATATCTTTTGGACTAGATAAATCCAAGTGAATTTATTCATAAATAATAAAATAGATTATTCTTTAAGGATGCCTCATGAATGTGGAATTTCTGGTACCTATGTGGCTTAACAGGTGCGCAATGTCATGATTGAAAACATTGATAGAGTTCTGGAGAGAGGAGATCGTCTTGAATTACTCGTTGATAAAACTGTGAACATGCAAGGAAATACACTCCGTTTCAAAAAGCAATCTCGACGGTTCAGGAGCACAATATGGTGGAGGAATGTGAAATTCATGTATGTGCACTACAAAATTAATGATATTTTATCTTCATTTAGGAATTCCTGCAGTCACTAGAATGTTATTTCAACCAAGTTGAAAGCAATACAAAGCTTATCAAGCACAAATATATTAAAATTAAAAATATACTCAAGCACTATCATAGTTAATGACCGTAGGAGTATTGTGGCCTCTTACTATTTTGTAAAAGAAATCTATAATTTTGCTACCATCATAACATGTTGGTACACCATTTCTTGTTAATTTAGGAACACCAGAGAAATTGATTTGAACAGAAATATCGGGAATCATGTGATCTACAACAGGATACTGGTGTAGTAACAAAAATGTTGATATGTTTAGGTGAAATTTCTTTAAAACTTACTTATTTTTCAAAAATTGAATTCTACCATGGAGTTTTTCACAAACACGTACTTACCTAATGATAGGGATGGAAAAATAAGTGAACAGTAAATGGTCAACCTATTTATAACATGACATGATTATATGAGAATGTAAACCTGACACAATTAATAAATGTGTCAAATATCTCAACCTAAATACGACACAATTATAAACAGGTTGACACAACACAACATGCTTAACTCGCTTACTAAATTGCTTGTCTTGAATAGTTGACATGACACAATTTACACAATTAACTTGTAAAAAGGATGACTATATTTTTATTTCGTATACTACAACATACCAGCTAAAAAATATATAAAAATATTACTAATATAAAAATAATTAAAAACATGTATTATTCACGACAATAATCTTTACTTGTAGGGGATAACTCCTACATAGTTGATTTGAAGCTTAGATAAAAAAGGAGGGATAGTGTTAGGTTGACAGCTAACCATAAAAAAACTTGTTCAACCTTTTATAAACATGAATCATAAAAATAATTTGTTGGGGAGTAATCTTTCTAGTGACGTGTTGTATCAGACATCAAGTCTAATGAAAAGAAAATATTGCACACCCTAAGTATAATATTTTTAAGCAAAAGGCTCAACAATGGTATTTAGATGCAAATAAAAATAAGCAAGGTTCTCACACTTTAGTAGATGAGTGTGGACAAAGAAGTTAACCCAAAACACTAAAACTAGGCTTTCAAATTGGAATATAGAAACCTTGACTGATAACAGTAGAGAATTAATAGGTATAATGGTAAAAAGGAAAATTAACATATTATGCTTGCAAGAAATTAAATAGGTGGGAGAAAAACCTAAGTTAATCGAGAATAATAATTTTAAATTTTGATCAGCATAGGAATGAAATTGGATTAAAAGTTGATAAAGTTTAAAAGACAAAATTGTTGAGACAATAAAGATACAAGATAGAATTATAATGATTAAGCTTATATAGAAAATGAGATAATTAATATAATTAGTGTGTATGCTTCATAAGTGATTTAGGAGAAACTACTAAAGAGAAATTTTGAAAATATTTAGATAGTATGGTTCATGATTTACCTTGTAGTGGAAAGCTCTTTATTGGAGAGAATCTAAATGATCATTTAGAACACTAAAATAGAGGATATGAAAAAAACCATGGAAAATTTGGTTTTGGTGATTCCAATGAATAAGGAAATTCAATTTTAGACTTTAGTATTGGTTACGACCTTTTAGTAACAAGCATTTATTATAGGAAAAGAATGAAGCATTTAATTAGATTTGAAAGTGGTTCTGATGTTAGTCAAATAGATTTTTATTTACTAGAAAAATAAATCAAAGAATGTGTAAAAATTATTAAATTATTTTGGAAGAAAACCTAACTACACTGCATAAATTATTAGTGTTAGATGTTAGTATAAGATTAAGAAGAAAATTAAAATACAAAAGAATCCGAGAATTAGGTGGTGAAATCTGAAAGGGGAGGAAAAAAAATGATATTTAAAAATTGTTTGTTAAAAAGAGCATGACAATTAGACAGAGAGGTAAATAAATTTTGGAATGAAATAACTACTTGTATTTAAAATAAAAAAAAATTGTTAAGAAAATTTTAGGAGAATCTTGTTGGATAATTCCACTAGGTGAAGAAAGTTGGTGGTGAAACAAAGATGTACAAAAGATAATAAAAGAAAAGAAAGAATGCTTAAATCTCCTCTTCTTGAAATTTGAATGGCTAGAAAGAGAATGAAAGCCTCTTTTTTGCTTCTTGCCAAACAATTGTGGTTGCTTGCAACCTTCAAGTATGCTTTGCTGACCCTCAAGATTGTGAATTGATAGAGCCTGTGTCGCCTGGCTGATTCAATTTAACTTTTATAATATTCATGACCAATTTTCTGCATGTGCAAACTTTGATTTCATTCTTCTAACATTTCTTATTCATTCTACTACTGTCACTCTGCCTATCCAAGAAGCATTTTCTCAAAGTTGACCGCATGAAAAGAATTTTTCTTGCCCTTTCCCCTTTTCACGGAATGCCTTTTCTAATCTAATTAGATAAATAGAGGCATTCCTAGCTTCTTACTTGTGTGACAATTCTGCTACTTTCCTTACGAGTTGATAACTGATATCTGTTGCTTATTTCTATTTAAAACTTCCTAAATCACTTGCCTTTACGTTTGCTTCCTTCGAACAATCGTGACTTACTGACATGAACACTCTAGTTAAATAAAAATATATCATATCTTTTTTAGGTGTGTTCACCAATTTTACTCTTTCATTTTGAAAGTGGGAAAAAGTAATTTTCAAGTAAAAGATTTTGAAATGGAAAGAGGAGGAAAAATAATTTTAATAATGAAAAAAATAAATTAATGAATGTGAATGTTATCATGAAAATAAGAGTATTTCTAGAAGTTAAGAGTACGGGAAAGTGAATGATTTCTAAACAATATAATTTGCTAAGCCGTTTTGTAAGAAATAGTTTGACCTGTACATCGATTTTTCAAAGTTGGATTTACCGTTTCATATTTTTATACTCATGGTCATTGCATTGGAGCGCAACTGTTTAACAAGGTTTTGCACCTCACAGAGTCATCTTGATCATCCTCCTCCTGGTCATCGTTTATGTTGGGCTTGCATTCTTCTGCCATGGACTCACACTGCCTTCTTGCATATGACGAGGAAGAGGGTAAGTGTCGCTGGTTTTGTTTGTTCTCCGTGACCATCCGGTCGTCGTTTCATCCAATTATTTTGTTGACATGAAAGAGTAGTCCATTGTGTCGTGTGACTGTTGAATGCTACCTACTATGTAAATCTCCTTTGGGTTTTACCATGTTTTTCTTAAGCTAATACTGTTTGTTAATTTGGCGTACAAGAATTAACCAGCTTGGTTGTTTTTTGGTGGTAGAAGATCAGCTTGTTTAGTTTTTGACGAAAATGCTGTGTAAAGAGTTTTTCTCTTGTGGTTTAATTCTGACCGTTTGTCTTAGTAAAGTTTCGAACCAAACTATAAGTTTTAATAAAAGATATTTCAATTATTAAAGATACATTTTACTATTCAAATTTTAATTTATAAATTTTTATCATTTAAATTATTATATCATTTCAAATTTATTTATGAAATTAACTTCAATTTTAGTTTTTTTTTAACTCTTGAAGTATGAAAAAAATTACTTAAAATACATCTTATGATGTCACTATAGTGATAAAGCAAGTGATCAATGTTTAAAAACCTACTAAAAGTCTTACTACCCGTTAGAATCGAATTTTATAGTAAATTATGAGATAAAATTTTTTACAATAATAATGATACATAAAAATTTAAAATTAAAGTTTTAAAATCTTTACCAACTGAAGTTATAAAATAAGTGGTTAATGTTAAACAACTTATTAATCAATTATCTACGGGTGAAAGAAGGAAACTCAACCCTTCATCCTTTGCGACAGACAATAGACACTTCGAAATGTGTAAATTCACGTTTATGAAACGTATGTATGATATTTTATTGTCCATGGTAAGATTTCATTTGAAAATAAAATTTATAAAAAAATTTATACGTTTTAAGATTTTTCACTGTAATTGTTAAAAAAAAATTAAAATTTTTTTTCTTATTTCAAAAATCATACCGATCTAAAAAAAAATGTAAACTTTTAATTCACTTAACATGTAAATTTTATAAAAAAAATTCTAAATCATCTCATTAAAACCTTGAAGAACACCTCCTATCTATTATTCAACCTAGTCTGATGCGATGCACCGATACTAAATCCTCTCTCTTTTGATAAAAGTAGTAATGGAGGTTTGTATAGTGGAAAAAAATATTTATTCTTCTTCAACATGTTAAACTGATTTTTACCTATTTTATAAATATCATTACCTATTTTCAATCATTTGGAAAAATTAAGAAAAACATTTTTAAAAAAAATGTTATTCACTAATATTCCATTCAACACTATTGTAACATAAGTAATTTTTGAATATACATTTTTCCATCATTATGTTATAAAAAAATATCTTACGAAAATTTCATTTATTGTTAAGTAAATAATTTTCATTGATGAAAGTAAATATGAAATTTAAAGATAATATATCTACACACACCCACACGCAAACTGGCAAGTTTTTTTCCACTTACCTTAGGGCACATGTCGTGCGATAGGAAACGTACAATTCCACCACACCCCATTCCCAAACTCAGTCATAATACATCATTTGCTCTAAGAAAGGTGTTTAGTTCACAACTGTATAAATGGTAAATCTCAGAAGCAAAAGTTTACAAGAAGGTTTGTACACATCTAAAAATACAGACAAGGAAAGTGCGAAATAAGCCAAGGATTATGATCTTTTCCTGGCAAAGAAAACATCGATCGTTGATTTTACACGTACCAGAAGGAAATTTTGAATCCTTGGAAGGTGATAAGAATCTCCAAAGCCACGGTAAAAGTTTTTCTTTCTTGTGCATCAAACCTTTTACCGAATGAGATCCTTTTTTGGGGTTAAAATCAGAAAAACCTCTCATCATCTCATTCCTCCATGCTGAAAAAAGCATTAGGGCGTAGAGGGACCAAACAATTTCCTATTCTAAATATTCCCTAGAAACAAGGATCTTTTCATAAAAAGAAAGCTTATTTCAACGTACTTATGCTACAGAGGAGGATGCTCAACACTCATCCCACCACCCACATCCTAAACTCGTTAAAAGAAACTAAGTGCACGTCGATTGGGCAAAAAACAGGATTAAGATAAACTGCGCACCTTCTCAATGCAACCGTGAGTGGAAAGCATCCATCCCTACGGATCCCTCAATGCAACAGCACCAGAGAGGAATCTCACACT
The DNA here is from genome assembly GCA_024699675.1 of Amphibolis antarctica. NCBI lineage: Eukaryota > Viridiplantae > Streptophyta > Magnoliopsida > Alismatales > Cymodoceaceae > Amphibolis > Amphibolis antarctica. The sequence goes on along the minus strand of JAMKPZ010001490.1, from coordinate 32,156 downwards.
GCTACAGCACTTCAACTTGCTGATCGCATCTTGTGTTTTCCCCAGCAGAAGATCTACGTAAACTGCTGCAAGCAAAGCCTTTGGGTTATCAGGAATTATGGACATGGCCTTGGTAATGGACCGAAGGGCCTCCTCATGTTTTCCCTGCATGGCAAACATGGAAGCAAGGTTTACATGTAACATTCCCTGAGCCTCCTCAGGGGAGAGGAGCTGGATACCATGTGGTGCCTCGGCACAGGTTGCCTTAGCGACAACAGAAGCATTCAAGTCTTCGCTGTCACCACCCTTCTCCATGCTCCACTTCTCTATGTTTTCTTCGCTGTAAGGTAGCTCAATGGTGCCATCACTTGAAACAAATGCGGATAGAATCTCGAGAGCTTCATTAGGTCGATTAAGGTGGCAAAGAGCTTCTGCCGCATAAACACGGCCCAGAAACACATATATGCTGGAACAATCACGTAATTGTAGAATTGTGTTTGCAGCTGAGAGTGCTTTCAGAGGGTTTTCCAAACACAATTCCACATACGCCAAGTTAGCTAGAGCAGCCTGTCTGATCGTGTGGTTCTCTTCATTTAGCATGTCCTCAAAAGTAGTGACGGAATTTGAAATGGTAGTGGTAGTAGTAGCTGAGCCAAGCCCTCCCTTCATTTCCTGATTCTCGGTATTCAAAACGGCTGATGCAGATGATGCAACATTGGACAACTTTGAATCAGTTGACGTCGTCTTCCAGATTGAGTTCTTGACGTCAAGCAATCCTCCCTCATTGGATTCTTCTGCTTCAATGACTGCCACCGAAGCACCGGCTTTCAAAACTTTCAGCTCAAGGCCATCCAATAGATGAAGTGCATTTACAAGGCACGTCCTGCCCAATGAAACTGAGAGTCTGCATTGACCATCCATGGTAACTGAACCATCTTCAGCCACACTATCCACAATTCTTCTTGGATTCGATTCAATATTTAATCGCCGTAACTTGCCAGAACCAATAACGTTAACTTGAGCTTCTTCAGTGCGAGAAGATGATCCATTCACCTTTAAGAGTCCCTTCTCTTGTGCTACAAGGCAGCACTCTGCCATCCGAAGCCACATAAGAGGTTGCATGCGGAATAATGGGCTTGCTTTATAAAAACAATGAGCTGCCTCCAATGGCCGGCCACAAAACAAATGCTCCAGCCCACAGTTATAAATAATGAAAAGGGACTTGTCTTGTGCAAGTGTGTGCAATGTCAATGGCTTCTCCTCCCTGAGCAAAGAGCTGCTTTTTAAAGCTTTGGCAAATAACATAGTTGATGAATGGTATTTCTTAAGCCGATGAAAGATGCATCCAAGGTTATTTTCAAGCATGCTGGAAATTCCTGCTTCTGTTCTGTTACCTAACAGTTTAATAGCCTTTCGGTGGTTTCCACGGGTATATTCTAATTGGGCCTTTAAGAGACGTGCCCCAGAAGAATCTTTGCTGCGTGAATTGTTCACAGCAATATTAACTTCTCGCTTTGCAGCCTTCAAGTTTCGAGTAAGAAGGAAGAATTGGACCTTGTAAAGTTGCAACTTATGTTTCAGGTCAATGGCAGAGACTGTTTTATCCACTGATGTTCTTAGTAGGTCACTAGAAGACTGTTTTTTCAGGTTTTCACTGCTGTTATCCAGTGTAGATAGCAAGTTTTCATATTCAATTGCATCATCAGGTAGTGATCCTGTCAAGGGGGATTCAGATGTATTTGCAATGCCACTGGATTCTGAACCAGATATATCAGATGCAGCCAACCCACTCGAAGACATTGGGACTTTAGCTGCTTGATTTGAGGATGCATGTTGAGAATTAGAACCATTATCTTCTTGGTTCAACATACATCCAACACCAAAAGCTCTCTCCAAATATTGAATTACATCCTGAAAAGAAGTGAAAATCAATGTAAAAATGATGTGGCAAGTTAGCAGTATTGATGAACTCAAGCGGCTGAACGTCAAATTCAAAATGACCCAAAACCACAGAAATATCATAAATTAACCAGTATCTAAATACATATAAATGAGCATGGATTGGCAAAATAGCATTCCCAATGTTTAGATTCATCAAAGTTGATATCATGTTGTAGTAAGCATATGAATGTCACTGCACAAATGTTGCTTAATCTTTGATGATAACATCTAGGATACTCCTGTCATGATTCTGTCCAAGCCAACTAGCCTAGCCCGGTATGAGATGATTCCACAACAGTACCATCAAAAAATAACTTGAGCATGATCCATCAATAAAGTAGAAACATATAAGCCATAAAACACACCTCTGGGCATCACATTCTTCCCCACTTAAATCTCATGACATCCTCGTTAAAGAGTAAAATAGGTGATAGGTGAAAATATGGCACCTTAAAGGATGCTCCCATCAACATTTTACATGTGCCACTTAACCTCACAAACTAACTCCTGTACTTCCTTTAGCTTTACCTAATCTCCAAGACTATGTCACTAGAATGAACAACTAAAAGCCTATTCTTGTCTGCAATGACAACAGAGCAAGGAAAAAATCAGGAGCTGTCTGGGCTATGTACATCAAACGGTCCAGTTGATCTGCACTGTTTGATTTATTTTTTTTGTGCCTGAGATTTGTAGTTGAAACAATTGTCAGGGTGTTTTGCAACTATGTCCATGTGGTTATATTTAATAATACAATGAATATCTTATAACAGAAACTTGCCATGTTACAACTACACAAAAGGGGAAATTTTAAATTAAAAAAATAAAAATAAGGAATGATGCAGACCACTCCTCATAAGTACTAACAGCCTTGTTACAAACTTCAGTGGAAACCACTCACACAATCTAAATACTTAGGTCGTAGGTAATTTCAGTAGCAGGTCATATTCTTACACACCCGCCTAGCATCTTCAAAATAAAATGGTCATGATTCAAAAGCAAAGACGCACCATGTACTGTGAGAACATAATTAGAATATAACTATTATGTTGTAAAGGTGGTATATTGCAAATATTTGCTTATTTATTTCTTTTAAGTACTTTAGAAGTCTGAAATTCGGCTCAGAAATCAAAAATTATAACAAATAACTTAGAATATAGTTAGATTACAAATATTGTGGTAAATGTGCCATTTTTGTGAATTTAAGAACAATGCCCATAATTTTTCCAAGTAAATTTGCAAATTATATTGCAATGTTACACGACCATAACACAGGTGCACAAAGCCTTAGTAGCAAACACATCCCTACAGAAAAGTAGAGTATTATTGGAACTCTCCAAATTCACATCTAACCTACTGTGAAAGTAAGGGAAAGAAATAGAATGGTAAATTCAACTTACTGCAGCTTTTGATGCATCTTTTGAAGCTAGTGCTACATCAAGCAGGAGAAGACATATGTGAAGGGCAGTAGCCTGCAAAGTACAAAATAGAATTTAATGAAATATGAAAATTATATGGAAGAAGTAAAAGCAATATCATACTGGATGATAGACTCATAGAGGACTAAATGGTATACCTCATCTATTGGCTCTATATTCTGATATAATGGTTCCAAAAGAGATAAACAACTTGCATATTCATGGAGATGATAGAGAACAATTGCCTGCATTTTACAAGAAATGAAAAAAACAGTTATGTTCTGTGCCATATGGCAAAAAATATCTGAAAGCACCAAACTGAAACCTGTATTAGTATGGTGGGCTACCATACCATGTTCAGTGTTACAATAGAAGTGTCAAATATGGTTAAATGTTGAAGGCTGGTTCCACTCCCTCTAGATCCTGGAGGAGTTGCTCCACCATTGCCAGAAGCTTCTTTCTCAACTCTAGATGCACGAGCAAGCTCTTCACTCTATTATTATAGCCAAAACAATCCAAAAATATATGTTTAAGAAAAGTATAACTCTCTTAAAAATTAATAAAGATTAACATGATTCAAGTAACAAAAAACTAAAAAAGCGTACAAAGTGAATAAAACAGCAAACCTAAAGAGTGAAAAAGGAAGAGAATAGCAATGGACCAAAAAATTAAATAAACTTTGATGATAAAATGTGAGGAAAACAGGAGGAAATAGCAAAAAATCACATTACATTGCAAATGAAATAAAAGAAATATCATTGTTGGTAATTGGTATGCCTTGACTTGACTTCTACTTCTCAGAGACAGCAGTAATCATGACCATTGAAGTAAATAAACTACAGAGCTAAAGAGTACAGGGATAATAGGAATTAGCAAAAAAAATCATATTGCATTGATAGATGCTTTGCCTAGAGGAAATTCAAGATGATTATGGTGCTAAGCCAGTTGCAGAGCCCAAATAACTCCAATATCCAAAGAATCAATCAAATATAAAATGCCAGAGTGTTTGGGCAAATGGACACTAGAAAGAACTCGGGATCATTTAAAAATGCTCAATAGTTTAGAGAAGGATGATGTTACATCAAGGAATATAATCATGGCATATATGGCAATGGCTGTCCAATAAAAATAGTGAATTAAAGGTCCAACACAGTTTGACTCATTTACCTTGACCTTCTTAAGTGAATCAAAAAGGTTTTTAGGATTTGAACAATTGTCACGAAAGTACTCTGCAATGGCAATATTATGGAGCACCTGAAGAAAAGCCACAATAAACTTATGAATGTAACAAGATTCACATAAAGAAGATAATGACAGAATGATGTATACTAAATAAGCTATAAACCTATTTGATGCAACTTTGAACCTAAATAAAATAACAAAGTGAAAAAGAAAATATGTTTCTTTCTCAAAGGCAAGTAGGGTAAAACTAGATTTGAGAGAAGAGTTGCAATAGCAATGGCCTTCTAATAAATAGAGATATATTGAGTAGGACCAGTCTCACAGACTTGCCCTTTGAAGATCTCCTTTTATGGCCAATCAGCTAGCAGATGTTTCTTATGAGTAAGACTCCTCAATTCAAATCTTACGACACATTTGATTTCTCTGATTTTATTTGCTTTTAAAGAAGTTCACACAGCTTTAAGTTAAAAATTGAAATTTATAAGAAGGAGAAAATAAAAAGTAATGGTTAGATAATAATGACTTCAAAGGATGTTTCATAAAAAGTAAGACTTTTAATTACTTGACATCTATAGCAAGTAGAAATAGAGAAATTATAGAAAACATTGTTCATAGGATTAAAGTAGGGTAGATGAAGTGGAGAAATGCTTTAGTGTGTCATGTGATAGAGGACACCTTTAAAATTAAAAGGAAAATTCTATAAAATTACTATTCACCTGGTTATACTTTGTAGTTCAAAATGATGGGTTATAAAATATGATCATGTACAAAAAGTTAGTGTTACAAAGATACAAATACTTAGATGAGTTATAATACTACAAGTTAAAAAATGGTTTTATTACGAATTGAATAGGAATTGCACAAATTGAAGATAAGCTAAGAGAAAATTAGCATCAGTAGTTCAGTCGTATTCTTAAAATGTTAAAGAATGCATCAATTAAAGAAAACATAAGAGAAAATCAACTTAAGTAGTTTAGTCATATTCTTAAAAGGTTAAAGAATGTGCCAATTAAGAGAGGATAATTAATTAGTGTAGAAAAAACTAAAAGAAATAAAGGAATGCTTAAAACTACTAGGTTAAGAATTGTGAGAAAATAATTAAATTTATATAATTTAACCAAAATTTGATCATAAATAAAAATCTATGAAATAAAAAGATTCACGTGATCAATCTTTTGTAGTAGGATTGTGGCACAAGTTGTTACGTAAGAAGGTAAACATGGTGAACATAACTCCAAGCAATGTGGAGTCCAAGGAAGGATGTAGCCATATCTTCAATCACTTCTATACAGCCATAGATTCTACAAGTGTCATACAAATGAAACTTTATACTTCTTCCATTTCCTCTATGATTGTCTCAAATGGTTTTCTTCTGAAAAATAAGGAGTGGGTGATTCTTGTTGATAAAAATAAGAGCAATAGCAACAAAAACCCCAAGCCATAATCCCACTACACAGAGTCAACCACATGAATCCTTTTCTTCCAAGTATTTCTATCTATTGTCAAATCTTCTATTAAATTATATAAATTTAAATTTTTTCTTACAATTCCTGACCAAGTAGTTTTAGGCCTAGCTTTTGTCAAATCCTTTTCATTGATAAAAAAAGAAACACTCCAAAAATTCCAAAGAAAAATAGAAATCAAATGTTAGCATTCAGAAAACGACAATCTAGCCCAATCAGAAACAGAAAAGTCTATAGGGCCCTTGATATGTCAGGATGAAAATCCTAAAAAGTGATCCTATTGAGAAAAGTCCAAATTTACCAAAGCATGGCATGAGTCGGCAAGCCCCTTAATGTGCCAGTTTTTATGCCACTTCCCGTCAGTGTCTAGCTAATCTCTACCCAAAATTCCAGGAAACATACATCTGGCTAGAAGGAGCTTGCCTAGGACTAAGAGAAGTAAGAACACAATACTCAAGCTCTAAATGGGCAACGCAAAAATAGGTGGTCAAGTGCTGCGAAAGACACACTTCGGATCTCCATTTTCAGCCCATTTTCTCCAGTATAATTTGGTAATCACCCTCCAGCCCATTTGCAACCTCAAATAGACACCAAAAAATATTTCATGAATCTAAATCAAAATTAATATCTTTGTAGACACATCCCCAAACATTCTCTCGACGCGGAAGAAAGATTGAACTTTTCCAAATTAGGTACCCAATAAATAAAAATCCATCAAAAACAAAAAATTTATTAGTCAAAGTCGTACCTTGTGATCGTCCTCTTTTTTCTGCCGTATCTGGGTGAGAACAGATACACACTCCGCAAAGCGCCTGGAATGGAACAACGAAGAAGCATCCTTGGCAAGCGCAGCTGTCACTGACATTATCCCCCCTTCCCCCTCCTCCTCCACTGATCCTTCCTTTCCTCCGCCTCCCACACCCGAGCTCGTCACCGTCGTGTCCCTCGCCTCCATTTTCGGATCAACGTCCTCTGACAACAACCAACCCTCTCCTCCCGATTCGACGATCTAGACAACAACCCCAACCACCAATTCCACAACCAACTCCTCCCGATTCCCCACTCCACGGATTGGAAATTCGGGATAAAACCTAGTGGCAAATAGGATAGCTCGGTCGGACTAGGGTTTCTGACGAGGACAGCCGCCCACCAATGAACCCCACCTTCGGGGAGCCTTGCGGCGCTGGAGTAGGCGGCGGAGACGAGGAAGAAGGCCGGAACGGACGTCGATTCCCCGGCGGAGTCCCAACCGCCGCAGCGCAATCGATTGCGTGAGGAAGGGCCGACCACTTTCGTTGGATTTTCGATGGAACAAGAACAGGTGGGCCACACAATTTAGGCATTTTCACGATTTTAACTTTAATTTTATATAAATTTCTTAAGCCTGTAAACATATCGAGGATGTCGTGAATCTTCAAAATCAGTACATTATTTTACATATACTTCTTCATTTATATAACCATTTTAAAGAGCAGTCTTAACATTAACTTAAAGTTATTATACAACTTAAACAAATGAACTCTTAGACGTAAGGAAGGGCCAACTCTTAATGTTTCAAGTGGTATTATAGCAACATCTCGAAGGAGCGGTACTTGAAAAAAGGAGTATTAATTTAAAAATTACATTTATTCGTTGAAATGATATTTTTTTAAAAAAATTTAAAAATTTTAATTTTATCCTTAAATGGTATTTTTTTATAATGTTACTAACAAAATATATTTTATTAAAAATATTTTTAATAATAAATAAAAGTACTTGTAAAATTTCAACATATTTGTAATTTTATAATGTTAAATATATTTATTTATTATAAATTTTTTACATAGGTGAAAGAGACAAAGACACAAGCAGTAATAGTAAAAGAGGTAACCAATAGGAAGAACACAAAGATAAGCGACAAGAAGAACATACAGCATTGAAAAAGTAAAGAGGAAACAACAAGTAAGGCAATCGACAAGGAGAACGTAAAGCAAATAAGAGCAACAAAGAGGACATGCAGCAATGAAAAGGCAAGAGATGAGGAAGACATGCAGTGAGAAGGCAGGTGACAAGAAGGACATGCAATGATGAGGGGCGTGAGAGAGTAGCGAGCGACAACAAGGAGGACGCACAACAATGAGGAGCGTGAAAGAATAACGAGTGATGAGAAAGACACGTAATAGTAAGGTAAGGGGTAGTTGCGTACTTTCAACTTCAAAAGTAGTTGAGATTTCAAGAAGTCGTGCACTAGTGGCTTCTATATTAAGTGATACATCAAGATTTTAAAGTTATCTCTCTCATCAAAAAACATGTGTTTGTTTATATAACTCTTTAAAAAAATTCCAACTCATTCCAAGAGTCAGGAGTTTGTGCAAATAAATGCATCTTTGTAAAATATTTTAAACTTCCTTTAAAGTCAATTCCAGTCAATTTTAAAAGTTAAATAAAATTAAAGTTAAAGTTAATTTCATGAATATAGTTAATCTACATAATAATTAAGATAGTGAAAGTTTATATATTAAAATTTATACAGTAATAAGAACGTTAAATGTGATTTTAAGAACCAACTTAAACCAACCTCAATTGAAATCTTAACTTTAACTTCAATTTTATATAATTTTTCACGTATCATTGTATATATAAATTTTTATCTTATAATTCACTATAAAATTCAGTTCTATTTGATAACGACATTTAACTCTCAAACTCTATGTGGTATTTTGAATTAACTCTTAGATAAGTGTAGACATAGATATTAACACTATTATTATTATTATTAAATTAATTATCAAGATTAATACTTGGCTAGTATAAATTATTTTGCTTCTCTTAAAATCTTGAACTTGGTCAGGAGTCATGAAATATAAAAATGAAATTAGAAAGTTCAAACATAAAGAAAAATTGAAAATGAAAACGAAAAATTCAAATGGAAATTAAAAAAAATGAGTAATAAGTTTTTTCGAAAATTCTATAAAGTATACGTAAAATAGTCAATACATCAAATTTCTAAGTGTTAATTAATATAATGTAAGATAAACCTTAGTAATTTTTATTAATTTGAAATAAATAATAAATAAACATAAATATAAATATGAACATATAAATATAAGAATCAAGTGTACAATAGACACGTGGGTAGCAAAGGTACAGCTACGATGATGTATTTGTTGCAGAATTAAATTAAGTAATATTCATATTTTTTTAATAAATTATATAATTTATAATATAAATATTTTTATATAATTTTTAATATAAAATATTAAAAATATTTAATAAATATTACTGTAAATCACTGTCATAGTAAAAAACTTAAGTAAATAACTCCTATCCAAACAAGGCTGAGATCTGGGGCGGTGGGGCTTGGGTTCTGAGCCGCGTCACGGGCCTGCCCAGGGCACCTGATCGGGTGGTCGCAGTCGTGGCCCATGGGCCCGGTCTTAATTTTTTTTTATTTTCTAAATTTATATTTCTTAATTTATATTTTTTTTTCTCAAATTTTCAATGTATAAGACATCTTTGTTCATTTTTTGTCAGATCATTCTATGTCACATGTTGGTATGATTTTTCCTGTGACTACCGTTGCTTTAAGTTAGTTAACATATTTTGCCTTTACCATTCCAAAAAAAATGAATATAATAAAATAATTTTATTATATAATAATAATAAGTATTATTATTATTTTAATTATTTTTGATATAAAATTTGATGATATTATTATTTAATTTATTTTAAAATTTTCAAATTAATGTAAGATACAATCATTTAGATTTTTTATTTAAAAATGGAAAAAAAAATTTAAATGTTTTAATCAAGTAGAAAATCAACCAAAAATGAGAAAAACAATGCCTTTTTCTCTAAATGCATGTTTGTTAATAAAAATGCTATAAGTATATTTAAAATCACCTAATAAAAAATCTATCCAATCAGGAGATAATAATATAACATAATATTATATTAATTATAATAATCACATAATTAAAATTTAATAATTTAATTAATTACTCTCTACTGTAACTCACTAAGGAATAAAGCTATTTTTATCCAATTTGAGTTATATTTGACATTATTATTATTTTTTAAATATCAAAGGTTGAAATTTACTAAAACTTATTGAAATTTAAGATCATCTTGAAATAAATAATTTTTAAATATTAATAAACTTTTTATAATGTATTTAAAATTATTTGATAATAAAATCTATCCATCTGTTAGACAATTAGATGACTTGAACGGTCGCAAGTAAGCTGAAGGTTCGATGACGGATCACCTAATCTCACCGCGGTTTGTAGAACCATCTGTCTTCCGATCATAAAGCCAACCAAGGTGGTGGTGGTGGTGGTGGTGGTGGTGATGTCCTCTGCTGCTCTCCTCCACTTCTCCTTCCTTCGCCTTCTTTGATTTGCCTGCAAATCTTCAAACCTGTTTTGCAAGAAATTGGAACTTACTGCTTCTCCACCAACCCTTCCATTCCTTTTCCACAGCTTTCTTGAACTTTTACATCAACCATTCAAGGTTGGTTGTGTGATTTGTGTGTGTGTGTGTTTGTGTGAGAGAAAAGTTCAGGAATGCTGTGGGAAAGCATGGACTGGTTGGGTAAATTGATTCTGAGATGTTGCAGAGGGTTTGGAGATTAAATTCACATGAGGGAACTGTGGGAGTTGGGAATTCTGTATTCCAACTTGTCTCTCTCTCTTCTGCACTTTGCATTAACTGGGTGTTATATCTTTGCTCTACCTTACTTTGCTTAACATGAGGAAAATTGTTGGCAACCCATCAACCACACTCTTCTAATTTCCTCTTCTGATGCCACAGGGCAGCAGTTCAAGGTGATTTTTGTGTGAATTAACTTTGTATTTTTTTTTGATTTCCTTGGAATATTTCTCAATTTGTATCAGAACTGCAGTGAAATGATGGTCTTCTTCTTTTTTCTTCTTCTAGTGGTCTTTTCCCATTCCAAGGCTTTTTTGTGAGAAGACAGCCAGCAGGAACTGCTTTTGGTGTATGATGATACACACCAACACACAAGGTGTGCAATTCACTTCAACAGTGGTAGAATGGTGTTGATTAGAAGGTACAGATCCCACCTCCCCATTATTCTCTCTCTTTCCATGTGATCTGCTCTTGGCTACTGATTTTATTGCTCTACAATTCTATATATCAACTCATCTTTAAAAATTTTATCTTCTCCCAATATATCAGCATTTCATATGCCTCTGCAACTATCATTGCATTAGTTATATGGTAATGTTACAATTTTTTTTTCAGATTTCTTTGCAACTTTTAGTTATTTTCCAACTATTTTAATTGAGCAATTTACAATTGAAAAAAAAATTGGAAAAAATCTTTTGCAACAGATCTAAGCCATACATACCAAAATGTATGGTCTGGATTGTATAAATTTTAAGAAAGGCACAGTATGGTAGTGTCACTGGTTTCTTCTTTTATTATCATTTTCTTTTGCAGAGTGTTTGTAGCAGGTTTCTCACTCTTCAAGCAAGCTGTTGTCATTAACTTTTCAATAACCCTTTTGGATGTTGGACCAATTCTGCATCAATCTGTCTATCTTTCAACCAAAACCAATGATTTTTTCTTAATCATAGGCATCATTTTTCTTGATGATTTAACCAAAGATACATATATAATGTCAGAATCCCATGTGTGTGTGGGCACACTGGTTCGTTTGGTGTTCAGGTCCTTGATTATACCACAGCAAGCCTAGAAAACCTGAGCATATATGAAGACATGTAGAATGGAAGCACACAGACTTGATGCCATTTTATCTAACTTTATTGTCATTGAAAGGATAAGATGTGCCAACCAGGAAGAGAAGGAGACCAAGCAGAGCTCAAGAGCTTGCAAGAGGAGGACCACTTGTCCAGAGCTCTGCTGCAAAAAGAGACTGCAATCCCAAAATGTTCATGAATACAGGTTGAGCAGAGCCAATGCTGGTTCTGCTCCGCTGGTCCTGATAAAGAATGGAGTGGAACTGTTACTGATTGATTATTTTGCTTTATCATTAATCATTGTAGTTAATTTCAATCATTTGTTTATTATTACCATCATTAAAAGAAGGGTCACTGAGAATGATCCAAAACTGCATAGATTTAAAAAAGACCTGATGCCAATTAATGAAATCATTATTATATATATAATTCATATTAACAATTATTAAATCCAGTACAATTTTAAGATACAAACATGAAAAGTGAAATGTAATATTTTTACAGAATTTTTATAATTCGAAAATTTTGAAAAAAAATTCAAGATTTTCAGGTATTTGTGTATTTTGGAAAATTTTAAAAAAATTTAATTTTTTTCATCAGTATAAATATTTTTCATTATTTCTCATTTATTGAGTTGAAAATTTTTATCATGACATAATTTCAAGATCTCATGTATCTTGTTTAACAATTTCTTGATTTTACGTAATGGTTGGAGAAAGTTAAGCAAGATGCATGATATTAGAAAATTACATTATAATAAAATTTTTGTCAATTTTAAAAATTTTCTCTACCTAACAATAAGAAATGATAAAAAAAATTTATATTTGTATACGTTGAAAACATTTAAAAAAATTTCAAATTCTTTGGAATACACAAATACCTAAAAATCTGAATTTATTTTTGAAAACTTTCCTTTTCCAAGATTTCTGAATTGCACAAATCCTCTTTTAAAAAGTACAAAAAATGATGAAAAATAATAAGTCAATTTTTTTACTATTTTTCATATTTTTTAAAAGTACAAGTACCCCTTAAAAGTGTGTTTGCGAGCGTAGAAATAATAAGAAAAGAAACAATGGAAAATTAATTTTGGACGGGAAATGGAAATGATACAAAAAAATTCACAACTAAGATATTTACACACATAATAGAAATGGATAAAATTAAAAATCCAGATGTTTGTGTAGGCATAAAAATTCATAAAAATTGAAAATTTAAAAAGTAAATAATTTTAAATTTTAAGATGTTTAATCTTATAATTTTTATAAATAATATTATTATGCTAAAAATAAATATTTTAATAAAAAATTATATAAGGCATTTTTCAAAATAATATATATTTCCTTTTAAAAGATAACGTTCACCTAAACAAACATTTCCATAATATAACAACATTTTCAAAAAAAACTCCTCTTCGACTCTCCTTTCTTCTTCTTTTTCTTTTTTTTTGTCTTCCATAAATTTTAAATTTTAAATTTATTGGTTCCATTTTTATTTTATAATATATTAAATTTAATTTTAATATATTATTTTACGAAAAATTTATGTATTTAAAATTAATAAGAAATTATGATGAAAATTTTAGTTAAAATTTTTATTATTTCACGTAATTTGTTATTAATTCTAAATACGCAAACTCCCTCTATTTTACATAGATAAGTAGTGATATTAACATAGATGTATGATTCACGAGATCACAAAATGATATATTAGAAATAAATTTGATACATAAATTTTAGAAAATTTAAAAATAGTAAGCATCGATATTTACGTTTTTCTGGTAAATAAGTTAAATTTGAACGTTACTAATTTTATTCATTTCCATTTAAAATTTTTACTTTAAAAAAAAAAGATATTTTATAGTATATATTAATTGTACATGATATATTAATTTTAATATATACTAATTTCATGGTATATATTAATTGCACCGTGTTATAAAAGTACAATGTACATGATATTTCTTAATAAGTATCTACTAAATTAATTATTATTCAAAAAAATATTTTTATTTAGATTAATGAATGTACGAAAATATATTTTTTATATATAAAGTCTATTTGTGTGTATCAAAAATTTAAGAAATAAAAAAGGAAAAATGAAAATTAAGAAATAGAAAATTTTTAAAAAATTATAAATATTCTATATTTTAATATTTCAAACATAATTCCATATTTTCCTTATGAGTTTAGCAATATTTGAAGAATGTTAACAAAATATGCAAAGTTACATCGTTATGAAATTTTTATTAATTATAAAAAAAAATTTATTCAAGGAAAAAATGATAAAAAATAATCTATATTCATATGATAAAAAGATTTAATTTTTTTATATATTTTATGTGATACAAAAATACCTAAAAAAGGTACACAGAAAAGAAAATTTCTTCGATAAGAATATTCAAATCTTTTTTCTATATAATATAAATAATGGTTTGATTAATTAATTAAATTAAAAAATCAAATGAATTTAATCAAAAATGAAAAATTTAATATATTCAAATATTAATGCCTATAAATATGACGCCCAGCTTTCTTCGCGTGTCCTCTTTTCTTCGAGTCCCAATCCGGAAGCGAAATACCTCAGAATCGCCGCCTCCGCCCGTTCGTCGCGGCGGAGATAGGGTTCATCGGAGGAGCCAGGCCGGGAAGAAGCGGCCGTGCTAGGGACGCACCATGTCTGCCATAGTGTGTGGCAAGAGGTCTTCTTCATACTTCGAAGAGCTCCACCACCACCACCACCATCAGCAGCAGCAGCAGCAGCCTTCGTCGCCGTCGCTACCTTCGTCGGCTTCCAAGAGGATCCGCTACTGCTCATCCCCCACGCGATTGTTGACTCCCAGAGCCCCTGCATCCGTTTCCGGCGACAGCGCCGCCCTCCTTGCGCACCTCAGGGAGGCCTTTCCTGACATGGAACAGCAGGTGAGAGACTTGTGGTGTGGTTTAGAATTTTTGATCGAGAGATCGGTTATTTGGTTGTCTTGGTTGCGACGTATGATATCTATTATCTTACTGGCCAGATAAGATTAGAATAGTGAAAGAACAAATTTTGAACCGGGTGTGCATGGTGGTAATGATTGATCGTTGCATTTCTGGGGGCGTGTGGCAATAGGAGTCATAAATTTTCGATAATGTGAATACAAAGAATGATTCCTATCGTTTATCTGCCATGATGATGACATGAATTTGTTCTAAGATATTTGCGTTATGATTCATGTGTTTTGAGGTGTTTCTTGTGACGTTGTAGGCAGAAATATCTGAAGAGTTAATTCGTCAGCATCATAACTTTTGAAAAAACGTTTCTTATGAGAACTATTTGGATCATATAAAACTGACTCTTGATTTTCCGTGGAGGCAGAGGTGGATAAATAACGAAAATGCAATTTGACAAGAAATTATCCTTTGTGAAGACGGGTTATTGAGTTTTTTTTTGTATTGTATTCATGATGGCTACATATATTTGATGGCTTCTATGAAGTACTCTGTTTTCCCGAGAACATTAGATATTAAATATAGAACCAAGGTGTAGAATACTCTATAGAATTTATAATTTCATAACATGGGTTTTTGAGATTTTTTATATGTTATTTTTTATGATGTAAGCGTTAAAGGAGTCTTTGCACCTACGTATAAACTTCTATACATGGCTTCAAATCCTTGGTGATTTCTACTCTTTTTTGTTGATGATGAACACTAGATATCAAAGATCAAATACCAAAATGTGTCCATGGTGGTTGGGGATGGAAGATCGTTGGGATTTGGGTGGGGAGTTGTGGACAGGTGGATTAGTTATTGGCCTTTGCAAGTATCTTTTCCTAACCCATTTTAAAGTGTTACAATGCCAAATGATAAGATAATTGAACATTCTGTGTCACTTGGTAGGGCTGTCTTGGGATATCCTTTTCTGTAGGGATATTAATGATATGAAGTTTATGGACTCTTCACTTATCATTATATGGATCTTAGGTTAGATTAAGGTTTCTTTTGGAATTAGTCCCACATATTATGTAATAGTCTCTTTCTTATAGCCTCTATATAAGGAGGCTTTTTGTTGTTAATAGATCACTCACCTCTTCTATCATTTTTGTCTTCATATGGTATTAGAGCTTAAATTTTTGAGAGAGAAAAAAGAGGATATAAACCCTAATCATCGTGACAGTGGACCCTTAACTCTTATGTTTAAATCTTTGTTTTCTCTTCTCTTGCACTCTCTATCCACCATGTTGTTTTCTTCCTTGACATCATTCCATGTCAAGATCACTGTAGCAATTTAATATAATAAAAGCCAACATGGTTATTCTATCTTTTCAACTCATCTATCTTTTCTTTTAAAAGATCATTGTTAAGATTAATGTATGGATTTACAGTGATTTTATACACATCTATGTTGTGTTTTGAAGCATTGGTTTCTGTTCAATAACAAATAGGTAGAAGATGAGTTGGCATGAGGAGAAGGAGACAGCATGTTTTTGGATGTGAAATGACTGATGGAGAGAAGAAACAGAAAAAAGGATAAAGAAAGAAAGAACGAAAATAAAATAGAGAAGAAGAGTGAAGGAGACACATGGAGAGAAAGGAAAGAAAAATGCAGAAAGAAATGAATTAAGGAAACTAGAGTTGTGTGTTTCCTTTTTTGTTTCTCTTTTTTGAAAAGGGAAAAAAAGAGAAACAAAGATTACGAATAACAACTAAAGAGGAAGAAGAAGAGATTAGGAAGGGGAGAGAGAGAAAGAGGAGAAGAGTAGAGAGGCTCTTTTTGAAAAAAAATTGTACCAAAAAATTGTTAGTGAAACTTATTAACAAAAAAAGTGAAAAATAAAATAAAATTGTCATTGCATGTATCGTCAAGCTTCATCTACTTTTCTTTTCTAGTGAGTCTCAATGTTAAAGCAATGTTGATCTGTCACTATTATTAGATGATCTGACAATGGTTGCAAGTGATCACAAAAAATTGTAGATAGGTTGTACTAGGTTTATTTGGATTTGAAGGTACTAGTATTGGTCTTTGTAGGGAAGAGTTTGTGTTTGGAAGTCTTTTAATGTCTGTAGATGCTTGATATTGTCAATTGAGTTTGATAACGTCAACAGAAGTTTCTGTTTGCAAGTTTTTTAATATGTTTGTAGATGCTTGATATCGTCAATTAAGTTTAATGATGTCAACAATATTGTGAAACTTCTATTGTGAGGTGTTGTTGACCAAGTTAAGCGTAAAGATCAAGTTGAATTGGTGTTTGTGCTTGCCTACTGTGCAGTTCAAGAAGTTGATCATTGTCTATACTTGCATATCATTGCCGTTTACATGTTGCTACCACCACCATTACTGCCATTGCTACATCAATTATCTTAATTCCTGTTGAAGTTATGTTTGAACTTGTTGCAAGCTAAAGGTCTTAGATGTATCGATTTGAAGGAAAGTGTTATAATGAATGGATTTTTGTATGGATCCTAGGGTTAGATTAAGTTAAAGTTTCTTATGAATTTAGTTCTACCTTATTTATCATGTAATAGTCTCTTTCTTGTAGACTCTTTGTAAATAGACCTTGTTTTTTGTTAATAGATTGGTCAAATCTTTCATCGTTTTTTCGTCGTAATTGGAAAAAAATTTCTTTTTTATTATTGTTTCAGCTTCTTGAGAAAGCACTTGAGGCTTCCCACAATGATCTGGATTTGGCCATTGAGAGTTTGAATGGACTGAGTATAGGGCCAGCAGGTTCTTCTCCCGCTGGAAAATCTGGAATCATCACAGAGCCATCAGTAGAGGGTATTCATGTTTAGTTTCTCAATAAGCTATTTTTTCTTAACTTAAAACAAATCAGTAATCGATGTTTTGGAAAATTTTGTTAGGACCTTTAGCAAATGATGGTAACCTTGTTCATGACAAATTTTCTGGTATGGAAAACCTTCCCGCTGGTTCTGGATGGGTGGAGCTATTTGTGAGAGAAATGTCAAGGGCAACTGACATGGATGATGCAAGAACTCGGGCTTCCCAAATGCTGGAGCTGTTTGAAAAAGATATTGGAGCTCGTACCATCCCTGAAGCGGTTCATAGCTTTCAGCAGGTATCTTGGTCTTTGCAACTATGTTTTATTTGTACTGGTCAAGAAGGGGACAACCTTGTTGCATTAATGGTATTCATGTTCAATCAAAACATGAACAACCGAAACTTTTATCAGATATTTACCATAGGAAATGTTGTCAGTGTGGTTTTGTTCTGCCCTAGCACATCTTGTGTTCATCATCCATGGTTTCCTACCCAAACGATGTTCTCCGATTGACATTCTGTTTGGCAATAGGAAAATCTGATGCTGAAGCATCGCATGGAAGAACTCCTCCATGATAACAATATCCTCAAGCGTGCAGTTGCAATTCAGCATGAGCGTCATAAAGAAGTCGATGAGAAGAACCAAGAAATTCAGAACCTAAAACAGCTGGTCTCGCAGTACCAGGAACAGGTGAAGACACTCGAAGTAAGTTAACATCATATATCCCTAACCTAGATGACACCTTTTACCAAAATGTTGCTTCCTGTTTGTCTGATATGTGGACGAGCCCATGGCAGGTGAATAACTATGCACTGACGTTGCATCTCAGACAAGCCCAGCAAAATAACTCCATCCCCGGGCGTTTCCATCCAGATGTTTTCTAAGTTATGCAGTTATAGAAAAGATGAATCTCAACTAGCGATTGGTGATATATATATATGAAGTGGAGAATATATCCACAGAAGAAGCATTATTATGACCGCCCCTTGTTCAGATCTTGCGGCCACACGTATGGCTTGCCCCTGCAGAATTTGTGGTTCAGTCACACAAATGTTGAAAAACCCATGATTGATCAAGGGAATTTTTTAAGATTGGATAACATGTGAACATAGATTTTATAAATCTCAAGTAAACAGAATTGTGTGCACCTGGTTCTCTAAATATTGGTGGGTTCATTCAGGATCCGCCCCACTCCCAATCTGTGTTCTCAACAGTGTTGAAATGTTTGCTAACCCAGTTCATATTGTTCTTTCAGGGCAGTCCCCATTAACCCAACAGATTCTTTGGTTTTTGTACCAATTTCATTGTTTCTTCAGTATGTCTGTGTCCTTTGGAAATCTTAAAAAAGAAAAATTTTAAATTTTTTTTTGATTTTCTAAGCGTGTGTGCATTTTTGAAAAAAATTTAAAACTTTTTATCGTTATGAATATAGATTTTTTTTGTTATTTTTCAATTTTTTTTTAACAGTTTGCAAAAATTTTATTGCAATATACTCTTTTGACTTTGTCTTATTTAAATTTTTTTCGATCATTGTTGAATTTGTTATTACGTAAAAAATATGGAATTATATTTAAAATATTAAAATATAAAATATTTATAAATTTTTTAAAATTAAAAATTAAAAATTTTCGTGATGTACATAATAGTTTTTTTTTTCTTCTAATTTTACTTTTTTTTATTTCTTAAATTTTTGACGTGCACATATCTTTCATGTTAAGTTGATTCGTGTACGCAGGAAGTTCATGAAAAGGAAATTTTGGAAAAGATAAATGAAATTGAAATTTAGGAAAAAAAATTTTTTTAGAGTATTTGTGTATGTTAGAGAAATTTTAGAAAATTTATAAATATCTAATATTTATCAATATTTTTTGTTATTTTATTTTTATTTAATATTCCTCAAGATTTAATATTTTGTACTAATTTTTTTTTTTTTTTTTTATCGGACGCACTTTCCACAAAATTGAAGTAAATAAAAAAATTTCCCATTGAATGTACGTAAGTGACCACCTTGCAATGTTTGTTTATTCACAATTTCAATGATACATAATATTTACCGTTATAATATAAATAAATATAAATTTACCATACAATACAAGTCACAAGTGGTTAAAGTAAAAAATATAATTTACAAAAAAATTTAAATAAATATAATTTTAACTTTTGCTACATCGTTTAAACGATGTACAGCATTTATCTTTTTTCTTATTACCATACATTACAATCGTAATATTTATTAAATAATTTTAATATTTTATATCAAAAATTTTACATCGTATACCTCTTAAAATGTGTACTTTCTAAAATACTTTTTTTTTCCGTGAGTAGAAAAAAATAGTTTTCGAATTTGTGTTTATTAAATAAAGTATTGATTTTTTAACCATTTGACGGTAAGAAAAAAAATGTAAGAATTTGTATTAGTAATATTTGTATTTATTTTAATATTTAAGGATGTGTTTATTTTACACCTTTGTGTCATTATGACCTTATTTGTTTATATCTATCTTCTTTTTTCATTGTACCTAATAACATTTTATAATAATATTTACTAAAACAATTTAATATTTTATAATAAAAAATTATATCAAAATAGTTATACAATAAAACATGTATTTTTTAAAAGAAAGTTATTTTTTTTATAGTGTCATTAGAAAACATAGTGAGAGTTCATTGGAGGAAGTTCTGTTAGTATTTGAAGAAAATTTTGATAGTCTAGAAGAAGTTTTGGTAGTACTTAGAGGAAATTTTAGTGATTCAAAGAGAAAATTCTGATAGTATAGAAGAAGTTCTAGTGATGCATGAAAGAAGTTTCGATAGTGTAGGAGAAAATTTTGGTGTTTCAAAGGAATTTTCGATAGTGTTTGAAAATTTTAATAGTGTAAAAGAAGTTTAAGTCATGTGTAGAGAGGATTTTGATAGTGTTGAGAAAATTTTAGTCATAAAATGAAAATTTCGGTAGTATGCGAAAACAATTTTAATAATACATGAAAAATTTCGATCATTTAAAATAAAAGTTTTGATTAAAACTCATCATTGCACTTAGTGACATGTGTCATTTCCCATTTTAAAATAATATAAATTTTATATATTCGATTAAACAGACGCATCCTGTGAACCAAATGGAGCTGCTGCGAGCAAACGCAACCTTCGTCTACGCATCTTCCTCGTTTCGCATGGACGTCTCTGGTAAACCCATGTGTGAAGGGAAGGTCACATCTGTGAAGCCCCCACCCACCCACATCGAAGATGCTGCAGTAGCCTCCACAAAGATGGAGCCACACCATGGAATTTGTAGAGAGAGAGAGAGAGAGAGAGAGAGAGGGAAGGTGGGCAGAGGAATTCGAGCCGCCGTCTTTCACTTCCACTACCACCATCACCATCAACCGTGCGTGGACATCAAAGGAAGCATTGCTTTCATCCTCCTCCTCCCTCATCCTTTTTCCATTCATAGGTCA
This sequence comes from Amphibolis antarctica, assembly GCA_024699675.1. Taxonomy (NCBI): domain Eukaryota; kingdom Viridiplantae; phylum Streptophyta; class Magnoliopsida; order Alismatales; family Cymodoceaceae; genus Amphibolis; species Amphibolis antarctica. Next base: position 11,264 of record JAMKPZ010001490.1, on the reverse strand, counting down.
TTGGGTCGATGTGGATTTCGACCAACCATCGACCCATCGACCCATCTCTCCCTCCCTTCCCACTCACCTGCTTCCTCTTCTTCTTCTCCTCCTCCTCCTCCTCCAGCCGTGAGTTTTTAGGTGAAATGGGGGCGTCGGGCGCTTCTCGACTTTTTGTCTGGTGCTCGGTGGTGACAGGAGGGTGAGATGGAAGGTGGGTGCGGTTGCTTGTGTGGTTTTGGCCGGAAAGGAGGCGGCGGCAGGCGGGTTCTTAAGGACGGTCTGGTTAAGGAGGAGTTGCCGCCGTCCGCTGCCAATGCGACGGCGACGGCTGCCAGGACAGGTCTTGTCAATGCTGCAGGCTTCTTGTGCTTTTGGTTTCTCGTCTTTGTTTCTTTCTTGCTGGTGTTTGCTTAAAGTTTCGATTTTTTGTGGCCATGGGTGATTGAGATTGGCGGGTTCTGATAATTAAGATGGGATTTTGGGAGTTGGGTTCCCTTCGAAATCTATCCCCAGTCGTTATATTAGCAGTGATCTCCATCGACATTTCTGAATTGGGTGAATGGCGATTTTTGGGTTGAAGGAAGCTAATTTGGTTGTCTGGAATTTATAATGATTAGGTATTAGGATTGTTATATGGGTCTACGGGTCTATAAGTCTTTATAGAAGGGACTTCTATAGACACCGTCTTATGTCGGACTACTCGATTTTTTAGTTGGATGACTCAGCCAGGTAACCTAGTTTTTCGCCAGTTAACATGGTGTTTTAGGTGAGTAATTTGGTCTTTTAGTCAGCATAAAACAATGTCTACAGACCCCTTGTTGCCTTGTTATATATCCCCAGTTGTAGTGATTGTTTATATACCTCAGTGCTTCACATCAGCTTAAATCAGGAAGAAATCTACTCTACTTGGAAGCAATAAAAATATGATTAGGTGTACCTTGAAGAATGAAAAGCAGAAACTAGTCGAACTACAGGATTGTTACCTGTAAAAATTTTGCTTCAAGGGCACTTGAATCCAGGGGCATCCTTTTCTTCTTGCTTCCATTTACATCATGTTGAAGCTATTGCTTAAGGAGATGCACATGGACGAAGAAAAAGACATTTATTCATCCATTGACTTTGTGAAATGCCCACCAAGCGTTTTTCTTTATCAAAGAATATGAATGTGTTATAGAAAAATATTATTTCCCCCCCTCCTGATATGTATTGTTGTTAATCATCCGATGTTGCATATTCCTTTTGAACCATTGAAATTGGGAAGCCATGCATCCCTCTTCTGATTAGAGCTCTAGAAAGAGTCAATGCGATGGTGGGGGGAGTCCAAGTCACAATAATTTATTCCCCAGTTATCTTTATGATGATGTTGCCATCAACCTTGACCAATGTAATGGATGCACAAATATAATTTTTTTGTCTTAGTTTTCTCTGAGACTGTCTATATGAGTGTGATTATAGAAGTTTTGGTGGATGTATTGAACTTGAGGAGCCATGCACACCCTTTAGTAGCTTTGATAAAGTTGGATGTGCACGTATTTTTACTTTTTGGTGAGAGGTGAGGTCCACGACTTAGTGTTCTGATATCAAGATGAAATGTCTCATATTCTAACACTCCCTCATACATGCACAACATGTGTTTTTACTTTTGGTGAGATGTGAAATTCACAACCTGGTGTTCTGATACTATGTTGAAAGTGATCTCATATATCAACAAAACTCAACTGAATAGTTGAAGAGATTTTCATTATATTATAAATTCAGTCTTCATTGGTAAGATATCTGATGTGAAACTATTATCCAACAATGATAAGCTTGTTATTCAAGTTGTTCTTGACCACAATTTTTAGTCCCCAACTACCAATAATTTGTCAAGATTGAGTCTATGTGGGTGTGATTGTATTAGTTGTTATAGGAGATATATCCTCCATGCAAAGAGAAATTGTTAGTGGATGGGTTGTTTTGGGAAGTTGGCCATTATAGCCTACTTGAGTGAATGAATCTAGTTGGAGAATGAAGTCATGAAACTTGAAACTACAACTAACATTTCTGATTTCTCCACATATTTTTAGCTTGCTTGTGTAATCCACATATTTTTAAATAAGCATTTCATGGCCTTCCATTCAAGTTTTCTTATTGTGCACATCAAAGAAACTTTAAAATTGATCCATGATGGAGAAAAATGGTGAATTTTTTTATGAGTGATTGGAATCAAGAATTTCATCATGTTCATGATGCAAATTCAATGGGAGGAAAATGGAAAAAACTTTATTTGCCATGTGACATGGTTATTTTAGGAGTCTAGGATGTATATTTATGTTCAAGGGCTTCACATTTGAGAAGTTGTAGAGTATCGGATCTTATTAGTGAATTTCAGTAAATAAAAAACAAGATGTTTCACAGCCTAAAAAAAGAAAAAGAAAGATGTTTCACTAAACTTTCACACATTTACTAGGGATTATATTGAGATAGAGTGAGAGAGGGGTGTGGTGTGTAACGTAAGTTTTTTTTTATGTTACTGATCAGTGATCATTGTCAATGGATGGAAGTGGTAAACTATTGATTTTTGTAAATTACACAAATATCATCAGGATACGGATGCTCTAAACATCAAGTTATTAGTCAAATGACTGGCCTAACATGATATTTTAGCAATGAGAGAAACTCAAAATTAAATAGCATTTTCTAGAGCAACCTACTTATTGTTGAGTATGGAAAATGGAAATAAAAGTCATGCCATAGTTATTGTAGTTCCATCTTGTGATAAGAGCAGTGTAGGCTATATTCTTGTTGGAATTATTAACAGCGACTTTGCTTCAATTTGACCTCAAGGTCAGGTTTAAAGCATGAAAAAAGCTACATTTGGAAGTAAAATTGCAGATAAATGGACTTTCAGCATACCTTCATTGCTGATAACCTCATGAAATAAATTTTTGCTGTTTAAGCACACATTTTTGTTGGTAATTTCTTGTCTTAGGATATGGCTTGTTTTAAGTAAATTTTTATTTGTTTGAATCTTTCATGTGGCTTTTTTTGATCCAGCATCTGAGACTCAACGTGTAAATGCTACCAGTGCTGAGAATGCTACTCTGGCTGAAGCTCATTCCTCTTCGAAAAACTCCTACAATCCAACAACAGAGAAGAATATATGCAAATTACTTGAGTTTACCTTCCAGGAACTGAAATCTGCTACTGGAAATTTTAGGCCAGACAGCATCCTTGGGGAAGGTGGATTTGGATTTGTTTTCAAAGGGTGGATAGAGGAAAACAGCACAACACCTGCAAAACCGGGTGCTGGTGTCACTGTTGCAGTAAAAAGTTTGAAATCTGATGCTCTTCAAGGACACAGAGAATGGGTGGTTAGTGTACATACCATAGAAGTTCTTATGCAAGAAATTGATGGGAGGCCCGTTACTGAATGGTGGATTCTCTTTTGTCAATGCAGGCAGAAGTTGAGTTCCTTGGGCAGCTACACCATCCTAATCTCATAAAGCTTATTGGCTACTGCATTGAGGATGATGAGAGACTACTTGTTTATGAATTTATGTCAAGAGGAAGTCTTGAAAATCATCTGTTTAGAAGTAAGTATAGACCATTTAACAGTCGTATGATGGAGAGTGTTGTTGCAGATCTCATTGCTATGTATATGTTTATCATTACTCAACATAATGCTTACTTGTCTATTCACTTTTCATGTTAGGTTCTAATTTACAGATGAAATTATTAGCATGCCACATTTTAGACCTGAAACAAAAAATGGCTAGAGATGGATGCACAGATGGATGCTTTAACCTTCCTGAGAGCCTGAGACTGTTGAGGCACTTTTTCACTGATCCTATCATCCTATGTTTGCATTTGGCTTCACCTAATCGTTAAAATTGTTGCACACTCCATATAATTATCTTATTTCAATGTCATTGTCAATTACATAATTTTAGTTGATAGAACATAGTACAGTAGAAAAAATGCTACATGTTTTAAAATTAATGAACCCTCCAACCGTTCAACATAAAGTTTCCAGGTAAACATAGATGGTGCATGAGCACATGATAATCATTGGGAATCATAACTTCTGCTTCCTGTGTTTATATTTTATATTCGCTTCTCTTTGTGTGCTAGATCTTGATTATGTTTAGCTCCTTCTTTTTGTCTGAGCCTGTTGTTCTAATCATTTTCAATTTTCTGTAACAATGCAGGGACTCTGCCTCTTCCTTGGTCTATCAGGGTGAAGATTGCACTTGGTGCTGCAAAGGGACTGGCCTTTCTTCATGGGGGACCAATCATATATAGGGATTTTAAGGCATCTAACATTCTTCTAAATGCAGTATGTCATCCTGAGATGCATACTTTCTTGAAAAGGATGTCTTTATGGTAACTACATACATATTATTTGTGCATGGTGAAAATTTCATCATGTTCTTACAGGAATACAATGCAAAGCTTTCAGATTTTGGGTTGGCAAAAGCAGGGCCAGTGGGTGACAAAACACATGTTTCTACCAGAGTTGTTGGAACTTGTGGTTATGCCGCTCCAGAATATGTTATGACAGGTACAGATCAAATTCCAACTAGGCGGTCAAGATCCAAAATTCTGGAGTTCTATATATTGGACTTATACAATTCTATTTGATTTTTTAATTTGTCTGGTTCTCTGCTAAGTTTTGCCAAATAGGAAAAATTTCAGAAATACTTTGAAAAGATATTAGATCTATGAACTGAGCGTTGGCACCCCGGATCACTACACTGAGATTAAGTAATTATACTCCTTGACTATCACATGCTTCTCTACTTTGTAATAATCAAATGACTAAAAACAATCGTAAGTGGTAAATAGCATACTGAAAAATCGTCACTAGATTTTGTTATAAGCATGTTTATATCTATAATAGTAGAAAACCAACCCGCCTAGAAAAAAAAAATCATGTTATAGCCAAAGGTGCAACAAGGGTTTGCCTTCTCTGCTGACACATGTATGGAATAAATTGGAAATAGCATTGGATAGAGATAAATGGGGGACGAATTAATGTTGTCCAAACCACATTGGTTTTTGATGCTTAGTTTTGTTCTAGATGCAACCTGCTTTGTTTGTTTGTTTTTTTTTTTGGCAGTATGGCATTGTGACGTCATTGGTGTTCCTTTTTAACTTTATCTGCATAGGATCTTTGATGCCACCTTATGTTTTTCATCCAGGTCACTTGTCTTCTAACAGTGATGTTTATAGCTTTGGTGTTGTGTTACTTGAGATATTATCTGGTCGAAGAGCCATTGAGAAGAAACGTCCTCCTCCAGAGGAAAATCTTGTTTTGTGGGCTCAACAATTTTTAGGTGACAAGAGAAGGGTTTTTCAATTAGTTGATCCTCGCTTGGAACTGAACTATTCTATTAAAGGTGTGCAGAGGATTTCTCAGATAGCCTATGAATGTCTCAACAGGGACCCCAAATTGCGCCCATCTATGGTAGAAATTGTGAAAGATTTGATACCTTTACAAGATCTTAAAGATTTAGCTAAATTTTCTCACCACCGATGCACTTCCCCCCAAATCAAGCAAAAGAAGAAAGGAGATGGAAACTGGCATTTGTATTCACAGCAAAAGGGCATCAATAATTCTTCATTTAATATGGGTAAGCATCACTGACCGTCCAGCTTAAGAAAATTCTTCATTTTGTTGTTTATACTAGTAAATATATATATAAATGCTAGTGTGTGAACAGAAAAACTAATTGTAAACATCTAATGATTGTAATGCATTTTTTGCATGTATTTTGGGAAAAATGTTAGCTCTTGAAGTTTCAAGACTACCTTAAAGTCATTTTTGTGATTTGTGGTGGATTATTCTCTTATCTTGCATCTTCAAATTTCTTGCTTGGAAGCTAAGTTTATCATTGCTTGGCTTGGTTAGATTCTAGTTCTTTATATTGCATCCTTATCAAAAAGGCTTGTGTTCTATTGTCAATACAAACAAAAATTAAGATACACCTTGGACTGCCTATGATACATCTTTATGGTTCATCTATTCTCGTGTTAAAACTAATCAACAATCTTGAACTATTTAGTATTAACTTTTATCTCTATTATGAATTGGAAAAAAGAGATCTTCCCTTTTTGTCTAAAGAATAAGGATCTCTTAGGCCTTGAATTGTTTGTGCAATTTTATGCGATGTGGCTTGTATGTATTAGTTTTTTATTATCTTAATTGAACTTTAAAACAAAAAGGCCATGTGTATGATATTATGGATTATTTTAAAAGATGCCAACTAATATAATCTGATTTGATAAGTAGACCCTAAAACTAATGTTGTAGTACCTTTGTCGATGTTTTGCAAAATCAATGTTGACATGATAATTTATTAACGAAAGGTAATTTTCTTTATCATATGTTCAAGTTCATTGCTAGGGTTTTCTCTCATATATGCCGTGTTTGGATACAATTTTGGGGAAGAAAAATTTTGTGAAATCCTGATTCTATATTGACTTCAAAATGATGAAAATCATGAGATTTTGAGTTACTATACAAAATCTATTTATGGTCTTTCTCAATTCTGTTTTGATTTTGAAAACGGATTTCTTGTTGTGAGAGAACTGTGTAACATCTTGAAAATAAATCAGAATTATTTTTTTTCCTGATTCTGTGGTCTTGAAAAAATAAAGAACTATGAAGCACTATGTAAAATCAATTCAATTTTGTTTAGAATCTATCTTTTCAAACTTGTTTGGGTAGTATTTTGGGACCATACTGACAATCGACAAAAATCAATGTTCAAAATCCTACGCACTAGGCCAATACAGCTTTTGTTTTGTCTTCCATTACCCACCTTGTAAAACTTGACAGATTTTGGTCTTTTTTATTCTTGGTAGCATGTTCAAAATTTCTGTTCCAAAAATCTGTTAATTATTTGCCTAATTCCTATTAATTATTTCAGTTCTACTTGAGAGAACAATCCAACCGTGGTTTCTCATTTCAACTCACTGACTTACAAAAGCTAGGTCCATCTGTAAGATTTGTGGAGTAACTCTCTTCTTGTTGTTCATGACATGGCCATGGGCTTTGCTCTCTTTCGACTTAATTTATCCCAAGGAGGGTTTTGTACGTTTGAAAAGTATGGCAAATGGTGGAAAACAAAATTTGGTTTGGCTTGTTGTTTTCCACTATTTCTCGTACTTTCCAACAACAATTTTTTTTCTTCGTTTTTTTTCCAGTTCAAGGATAATTTGAGGTTTATACTCTCTCATGGTTTATTTTGTGTTGATAAATGCTACAAGAGTCCTTTTTTACGCATTCTTTTATTGGACCTAGACATCATCCTATTCAATTCTCAAATCTAGGTGACATAACATGCTAATGCTGCACATGGTACTGCTTGCTTGCCTTTTACTGGATATGAAATCCTTTTTCCATTGCATTTTGACAATCATACTGGGCTCTTAGATGAACTTAGGATGGCTAGACATGTTTTTATAATCAGACAAATATCCAGACGTTTTGCCTTTAAACGTCCCCAGATTAAAACGTGCCCAGATAAATGCTAAACGTGTTTGAACCTTTGAAAAATAGGTGTGGCACGTTTTGTCTTAAGAATGATCCATGACTTATGGCTTGAACAGAGAGTGATCTTTGGCCCCCAGTTGGAGAGAGAAATTTCTATCACTGTAGCAATCAAGAGTGTTATTATTAGCAATTCATTGGTTTGACTCCTTTGCTACTGTATCTATGATTCCTGAGAATAAGCTTCAAAAAGGAGTTCGATAAATTACATCCCAGGAGGAGGAGCTTCTTTCTACATTTCTGTGTGGGAGTAGCTCATAGGAGATATTTTTAACCTTCCAGCATTGGAAGACTGGCCCATATTTTTTCTTTGCATCCCACAGTCCTCTCAGTCTCAAATGGACTGTTTTCTTTGCCCAGTGGAAGACAGCCAGAATCTGATATTGCTCACATTCAAAACTAGCTGGCAGTGTGTTGCTGCCTGGTAGAAACTGCTCCTGCTTTTGCACAAGGATCCAAATCCAGATTTGCAGTCATGTGTTCCATGTCTTGCCCCCATAGTACAGAAAAAAAGCCTTGTAGTGAGGTACCACATGTGCCTTCCCATGGTTAGCACTGATTACAGTAGACGGTTGTATGCATTGCGTTAGAATACCACCATAGAAGGGAATTTGTATCATTAATACAACATTATACCTCATGATCAATTGATGTAAGTTGTTTGCCCACATCTCCAAGCCTTGCATTTCCATTTGATCTAAACAAGCTATAAGCAAGGAAAAATGTTAAAATAATTTCAGATTAAAAACGAAAAAGAGATTAATTTGTATGATTAATATATAACATCTGACCTTTCTAGTCATCTGCATTTCAAACACATTGCCTGCTGTCCATTGATTTTCAATTCCTTATTGCATATTCTTGACCACTTTCCATATATTTCTTCTTCATACCTTTAATGTTTAATCTCTGCACTGATGTGACAAAGTTGGCTGGTAATTATGTAACATCCAGCAGGATAGCTCATATTCTCTCCAAAATCTAGGTTAAGCTCATATTTTCTCCAAAATCTAGGTTAAGAGGAGAGAGATCTTCTCCTATACAAGATAGATGAACTCAACCTAATTCATGTGAGACTAAACCAAGCTTCTCACCCTATCTGATGCCTGACATCCTTGTTAGGCGGACCAAGCGCATCGCATCTTAAGTGTCAATGATTTCCCGTACAAGTAAGTATGTTGTGGGCCTGCAAACTCACACCAAATCGGACTAAGTTCTGATATCACTTGTAATGCTTGAGATGAGAGTTCATGTTCTCCTCTTAACCTGAGTTTTGGGGAGAACGTGAGCTCTCCTCTTGGGTGTTACAAATTTAGAGGTGATCTTTGATGCTGAGTTTTTTAAGGTCTCTTCATGGCTGGTCTCCCATATCCACAATGTAGCATCAGCCAGCCCTGGCTCATACCATTTTTCTGCTTCGGCCCACCAAAGCTTCCATTCTCTTCTATTCTCTTCTCTTGTATGGTTGCATTGGATGATGACCACACACCTGCTGCTGGTTTCTCTTATTCAGATGGAAGAAAACATCAAGTTTCTGGTGGGGACTTGCCATGTGAGTGCCATGTTCAGATTCACGGGTCTTGTTCTGGGCATTGTTGCATTCAATGGGGACCAAAAACATTATCATCTTTGAATCTTCTAAAAAATATGCACTGTCATCTTGGAAATTTCCCCCCCTCTGATCTGTCTCACATGGAGCCATGCTGTATCCCTTTAATCTTTTTCCCCCATAAAATACTGATTTTTGTATTTATCAGGATTTAAAGTTTAATACAAGTTATAAATATCATTGGTTATTTTTTATGAATAAAACTAATGGTGTTCAGATTTATCTTGTCCAACTTTATAATTCCTGCACTGTTTTAAAATTGGGAAAATATGACTGTAAGTGCTAAAAATGCTATAGACACTCATTTTACAATTTAAATACATCAATTTAAAATCTTTTTTTGTATTAAACAAATGAATACCTTTTTTTTGCAAACATTTGTTTTAGATGTAATTTTTGTTATTAATAGATTTGAAGTTAATATATTTAAATTGAAGAACAAACACCTATCTTTTTCAACATTTTTAACTGAGTGTTTACTGCCACATTAAATTCTTTTGAAATATACATATTAATGTATCTGAAGGAGCATGTTATTATTATTTTTATCATCTTGAAATTTTTTTTGATTTAAATCTAAACTTTTTGTTTCACAGTGAATCTAAAGATCAACCAAGTTATACCATGTTGGATCTGATTTTTTGGTATGTTTTAGGGTGTGTTTATTTAAGAGTAAGTTGAAGTTTACGTTTTTTAAGAAATTATATGATTTACAATATAGTATAATATTTTTAGTGTAAAATGTTAAAAATATTTGGTAAATGTTATTGTACACAATTGAGATGTATAGTAAAAAATAAAGGTGTATAGTAATAATCCCTTAAACAAAGAAGGCTTTAGGTCTCATTTAGGAATGAACTTCAACAGCTCTAGTTTCAACAATGAGTTAACTTTAAATTAGAGTTGTACAACTTTAAATTAAGAACAATTCTAATTTAAAATTACAAAAGTTAAAACTGAAATTATGAAATTTGTTTTTAAACGTTACCTTAGTGGAAGGCTTTATGAAAAGAAATGATTGATGTGTTTGGAAATTGCAAGCTACCAGTCCATGAAGGTCAAAAAAAAAGGACAAAATATTTATGGCTGTTATTTTATTTTTAAATATTTGATAATGGTTAAAATTATAATCAGATGAAATGATTATTTCAACTGGTATATAAAAATATGAAATTATATGACTGCTGTTATCTGCTAAAATTAAGTTATTTTAGGCACTATTCAACTAATTAAATGAATTAAAAAATAATTAAATAAATTTAAAGGATGTTTGTATATGTCAAACAGTGAGAAAGCAGAAAATTAGAAAAATATGCTTATAAAATAAGGTGTTTGTACAGGGTGTATTTGATAACATCTTTTTTTTAGTTCTAAGAGTTAGATAAAATTGAAGTTGAATTTAGTTTTGTGAACGAAATTGAAATTATATAATAATTTAAGTGATAAAAATTTATATATTTAAATTTATACAAATGATTTTAAAAACTTGAAAAAGTTAAAATCAAATAAAATCATAGTCTGTAAAGTTAGATAAATGAACTTTTACCTTTTGGGATTATATTTTCAGGTCTCAAGTCGACCATCTTCTTTAAACTTTTGTAAATTCGACTTTCCGCCATGCTTACCTGCTTGATCTCTTCCTGCGTGCTTGTTTGATGACGGAACACCGAACACTTGAATGATTGAAAGTCTGTAATTGTGTTTGATGTGATGTTTAAAGTTTCGAAAGTAAAAAAAATTAATTCTCAAAGTTTTATTTATTAAATAAGAAAAAAATATTGATTTTGTAATTTGAAATGTTAAAAAATACAGGCACCATTTCTGTATTTACCATTTTAGTAATGTACAATATCTATAGTTAAAATTATTACAGTGTAAACAAACGTAACTGCATTGTATAATACAAACAACTAACAATACAAGAGTTTAACGTATAAAATTTTAAATAAACGTGTTTTCAACTCTAATTAATAACAACTTCAAATAATTTCAGTTACAACAGAAGGGTTAGAATGATAAGTGATTAGATTAGAGCATGTGTGATATAATGTTGAAATATGTCATGTAATGTAAAAAAATTAGGATTCAAGGTTTAAAGTACAAAAGAATTTAACAAATATATTTTTAATTTTTTTT
>JAMKPZ010001488.1:0-30758 GCA_024699675.1 Amphibolis antarctica | reverse complement strand
TAATATTTTGAAACTGAGAATATCGTTTTGGGTAAAATTAGTTTTACCTCTTATTTATATTGTTTATTGTGTCATTAGCTTGATTATAAAGATACGTATGATTACTTTAGTTAAATACTTATTCAGACAAATTTAATTCCAAATGATAACTACAAATGCACGATGTCTTGTGTAGACTGGTAAATATGAGATGATTTATTTAAACTTAGATTTAACAATTCAGCACTAATTAACTAAATGATTCAAGAGTATGCATGCACGATGAATTTTTCTTTATCGTAAATTTGATTTCTGCCGTAACTTCCTAATTACAATTTTTTTATTTATTAAATCCACATTGAAATTGAATAATACAACTGAAAATGAACAAATAAAAAAACACACAAATATTCACAAAGTTACTAGGATTTACGGAAACTATTAAACTAACTATTTAAATATATATATATATTTTTTTTAAAAATTTGTTATCCACTAAAATAAAGTTCAATATAGTGTATAAAAAAAAATTAAATAAAAAGTTAACTAAGTATTGATCCCATAGGGAGGTAAGAAAGAAAAAAGAAAAAGAATCTCACGATCTACGAAAACTTTCAACTTTGAAGACACTACGATTACACTGAGGTTGTTGTATCCTTACCTTTTAAGAAATTCTCACATTCCAACCACCAAAAAAAACTGCAAATTGAGACTTCTTAGCAGACGAGCACAACCCACGGAAGACGTGTCGACCCAATGCAAGCTTCTGCCCTCGTAGATCAAGAGGGGAGGAGGAGATCGGCGGTGGAAGAATGGGAGCGAACATGCGGCAGCGGACGGTGCGGGACTTTCGGGAATTTTTTGGGATAGAACTTGCGTGCGTTGCTTTCCTTCTTTTATAGTTGTGGATTATTTTCCACCACACTGTATTGCTGTTTTTTTTATTTTAAACAAACTTCCCGTACTCCTTTTCCTTTTTCCTTACGCAGAAATGCGTGCGTGAGTACGCCTGCTCATCTTCCATGCTTTGTCTTCTTGTGAAGATTTTAAGGTTTTTTTTTTTTTTCTTCATCATTTTTTAAAAATAAAATTCTGTTACACACTTAATAAAAGAAAATATTAAAAATACATGTGTAATAATTAATTAAAAATTATGCACTTTTATTAATATAAAATATACAATAATATCAATGCAATATATTTCGAACGTAAAAAATAAATAAAGTGCATAACTTCTTTAATAGATTGCATTTTTTAACGTAGTTATAAAATTGTATAAATACAATCAACTAAAAAACTAATTTATAATAAGAAAATTAAACACAATCTTCTCAATAACTAAAATATATAACCATGATATTTAAATTAACTCACAAAAATATGCATTATCTAATTGTAAACAATACTATAAAAGACCTTATACTCATTATCATTATGGTAGAGGTTTGAAGGTAGATCGATTGATCCCGTAGTTTTTATTCTTTGCACTAGAAAGGTTTTTCACGTAAAATATTGGTGTACTTGTGATTTACTTGTTTTTTTAATTTGATTTTCATTGTTTCTTCACCATTGAGAAGTTATTTTGGAAGATCTTATTATGTGTTTTTCTCAACAAGTAAATCAAAGCATAGGTTATGATTGCTTAAAGTATGTTTAAATAGAGTTTTGGACACCTGATAGTGTAATTTATATCTATTTCTATAGAGCAAGACATTAATTATACTTTTTCTTTGTGGTGAAATGGAAACAAACACGAATAGAATGATTTCACTAAATGACACAACTCCTAATAGATCAAGAAGAATAGTTAGAAACTAAAAAAGTAGAACAAGAAGAATAGACCATAGCAATATGATAGTGACAGTGAGGGAGGAATAACCTTAGTTGTTAAATAGTTGTAGGTGAGGATGAGATAGCTTGAGTGTCAAATAGTTGGTCTACCATTCATGCAATATTTCAAAGAAATTTCTTCACTTTTCACACTTTAGGTGATTTTAGAGTTATGAAGATGGGTAACAATGATAAAGTAAAAATTGTTGACAAGGAGGATGTACATTTAGAGACCACAAATGATACAATATTAATTTTCAAATTAGTTAGACATATTGAGAGTCTCAGACTTAACATTATTTCTATTGGCAAGTTTGATAATGAGGGATACTTGAGCAATATAAGTTCATCAATGATATTTGTGATTTTTGTAAATAGTGTTTTATTTGATGGATACAAGTGATAAAAGGCTAAGGTGATTGTAAATATAAGTAAAATAATTTTTGTAAAAAATTTCAACATGATATGATTTTAGGATTGTAATTTTAGGTTACAAAATTGTGAATTTTTGATGATTTTAATCCTCTAACTCTATGTGGATTTGACTCGTATTCGCATATACTTGATACAATAGGCATCATGGTTATAAATGTAAATTTTATGTTTTGTGGATTTAAATTAAAACATTGAAAAGTATTACACATGTTCAAGTGAACTAAGCAACCAGGTAACCACCATATCGTTACAACGTGTCCACTGATGGTATAACTTAGGATCAACACTAAATGAAAGCTTTCTAATGCTTCCATTAACAAATCCTAATTTATTTTTTTACATTAAGAGCTTTACTCATTGACCTACAACATGTCGTACAATTGCTATCATTCATCTTCTTGGTAACAAGTAACCAAGAGTTTCTGAGCTTGAAATATATACCATAGGAAAAATGATTTTTTGTGACGACTTAAATTGTCTCAAAAATTACAAAAATTGTCACAAATAATGTATTTATAATGGCTATTGTGACAGTAAAAAATCTTAACAATAAAGGTCATCATAAAAATTTTGTGATGATTAAAAAAATTGTCACATATAATTTATTTGTGACGATTTAAATCGTCCTAAATATCCACAATAGCCATTATAAATTATCATTAAAAAAAATTTAGCAGCAAAAAAAATACTTTACGATGACTAAAAATCATCACAAACAATTGTAACGACCAATAAAATCATCACAAAGGCCATCACAAATAATATTAAAAAATAAAAAATATTATAATAATCTATTAAAATCCTATAATATTATTCATATACCTCTAATATTCTTCATACATGAAATATTTTCAAAAAAAATACATTCTACATACCAAAAATTCATACACATTTACTTTTTCATATATTGATAAAATAAAATATCATTTTACATGTCTAAAAGTACATACATTATCAATACTTAATAATCATACAACATATTCAACATACAACCAGTCTTACAAAAAAAGTAATTACAATCTAACAATGGAAATTCCTCCACTCCTAACAAAACTTCTGTCCAACGTAGCCAGAACTTCTGCCCTATACCATTGAAACTTCTATCCATCAGTCAAAGGAACTTCTGTCCAATGTAACCAAAATTTTCGCCCCATACCGTCAAAACTCATGTCCATCCAACAACAACAAGAGGTGTCAAGCAATCATAAAAATGTAACGTTTAATGACTTTTCACCTAGTCCTGAAAATAATAGCATGAATAAAACACACTTCTCCAACAATAATATCAATATACATACATTAAGATGAATAATATCAGTAAAATAAATTAACATCTACTTCAAGGAAGAAAATCTACAACCATCACTATCATTTCATGTATCAAAGCTACTAAGCTGTTACCAGACAAATCAATTACATAATAATGGATAACATTATACTACTTGATGGCCAGCTCAAGTTAATTGTCCAAGCCATCCTTGAAATTATTTCACAACCACAGAAAGTCGAAAGCCATATAGATTACTTCACACCATATGAATGTTATACAGAAATTACTTAAACAAGTATGAATTTACTAGACGCACCCATTAGGTAAAGTACCAACTAACTACATGAATTAAATGAAAAGTCATACCAATGTTAGAAAAAAACGACATTAAAACAACAATAATCAACGTATTATGATATCATTGTCCTGAACCGTTTGGTTTGGGTCACACCCAATATGAGTCCAAGTCAATCAATCTCAAACCAATCAAGTTAGCTCCTCCAACTCTAGCTGTTCCAATCATGTAGGACTAGATGGAGTTGTCACTCTATTTTGCAAAAATAAGAAAAGACTTACAACCCATAGTATGCAAACCACCAACCACTTTATGATGCTTTAGTCAAGTTAAGTAATTCAAGAGGATTGATTGGGATTTGAGTATACAAAGCATACCTATACAAGAAAATTTACTAGGTTATTAACAAGGTCACATACTCACTAATACTTTATTTGATTGAACACATTTCCAATCTTTTATTTCAATTTTCACTTTAATTTGTTTGTTTGGTTGATTTCTTTTGATTGTGCTAAACAATTAGCTAGTTGACCATGTTCAATCCTCAAACTAAGAAGCTAAAGAAGGTCCAAAGGACAGGGAGGTCAACCACACTAACCATCAACTTGGCCTTTCTCACTACTAGACTACTCAAGGTTTGCCTCTACCGAGCTACCTCCCAGGCCAGCCACTGGCATGGATTCTCAGTTGGGCTAAGTGCATTGCTCATCATGGGTTTGCTTCCCTATCTTGATATATTGATAAAGATAAAGTTACAAGATTTACTATCACAATATATATATTATAAAAATAATAACAATCATCTAGACCATCTAAAAAGACCATAACTAAGCTCCCATGATTAACAAAAAATAGTGACTTTTAAAAAAACTACATCATCCACCAATTACTAGACATCTTCAACTTGAATAGACAAATGACCGTTAAAATCAATTTAGGGTGACATAGATACAATGCCTTTCAAAATTGAGAAAGAAGGCTTGTGAATTGGAATTTTAATTATAGCCAAAGATAAGTTCAAGTAAAAGATTCAACAAACAAATATGATAAATCATGACAAATGTTGCGAAAAATGAGATTATTTCTGCACAATCATGAATCAAAACAAAAGAACAAAATCAAAAAATTCCAATAATAGAATTGTAGCTCAATAGCATAGTTAAGTTTCGCAAACATTAATAAGTCTTGCATGTCTTGAAAATTAAATAAATTATATAAACCAGCAAGTAATCCAGTCATATTAATTCCATAAATCATAAACCAACTAATCATAAACACAATGACAACATTAAAATACAAATGAATTAGTAAAATATCTTACTTTGAATTAATAATAATAAACAATAATACAAAAATAAATATTCTTCAAATTTTAAGTAATAAATTAATTATAATAGCAATAAATATACTTACCAAACTATGAGGTCATGCAATATTAGATCATATTACATCTCTTATTCTCTTATTTCTTCCATGTGGCCATAATAGAGGTGTATTATGATTCAAAATAATTTTAATTACAATTTCACACTATCTTAGGCCTAGAGAAGTTACCCCAATCCTTTTATTAAGATCTTCACTTAATAACATTCCTCTAATCAAGATAGATGTATCGTTTGTAATTTTACATAGTATATATTACCCTTACGAAAAAATATTTAACAAAAATATTGTAATATAAACAATTAATAATAACATAAAATTTTTAATACTAATTTACCAGTTGAATAGGTATTTAAAATGTCGATGGTCCACATTGATCAGTTAACACTTGAATAGTGTCACGTGTCTATCAAAAAAATGAAAGATTAATATTAACAAATATATATGATTATAAGATAACTTATGTAATAATATTTATTTAGTATTATCTGTTAGAGAAGTAATTCTTGCATATATTTCATTTGTCTTCTCATTTCAATCATTTTCACTTCGAATTGATGTATTTTATTACATTCAGTTTCTTTCTTATTATCGTCTACTAAAATATAATGTTGTATGAATGACTTGCGTGGATTTCTACGTAACATTTGTGATGGAGTGAGACCTAATCTCAATCCTCGTACTTGATCACACATTTCTTTGTCAAGTATTTGTGATAAAATATCAAAATCAACAACGTTTGAACTGCTTCCTTGATCTTCAACTTGACTTTGTTTAAGTTGTTGAATTTCATCCTATACAACATGGATAATAAAGATGATTAAAAATAAATATAATAATTGAAAAAATAATTAAAAAAATAATTAAAAAAATAATGACAAAAATAATGACAGAATGGTGAGATGACATTTTCTTCTTTTCGTGTTACAATATTAATATTAAAATTTTCAAATACAACATAAAACATGAAAACTTATATTTGCATTTCACCTTTAACATTCATAAGATGACTTTGAATTTCTTAGGTGCTGAAGAAGAGTTACAAATAACACAGCTAATTTCTTTGAATCTGAAAGTTCCTTTAAACCTCAACAGAAGTGATTGAGCAATGACTAGGCACCATAAATAAATTGAAAACAATAAATTTCCTTATACATGATGTGATTATATACAATTCTCAATGGATATATTCATTGCAGACTAGAGGCACTAGACTGACGTGCGTTAGTGCCCAGGTAGTGTAGTATATTTTGAACACAGGTACACACACACACAAATGTGTTTTTATATTTAAATACATTGATAAAATCTTACAGATAATAAACATTAAATTACCAAGAAACAATTTGATATCAAAATAACTCCTTAACTAAGTCAATAAGTGAATAATCAATGTTCTTAACAAACAAATTAAAAATTCTAAATAGCAAACTAAGAAATTGAGTGAGCATACCAAAAAGTTGATAATGAAAAAGAAATAACAATAAACATATATTTGCAAGAGTAAACATGCATTCATTGTGTGTCAAGCATGATCAACAACAAAACAAACTTTAATAAAACAGAAAAAATATAATGTCGAAATAAAATCATGAATATGTTATCTGTAACAACGATCAAGTTTAAGTATTCATTAAAAATTACAAAAAACCTATCATGCAACTTTAGTAATGCTGATGAGTACTGTTTTAAGACCAATCAGCTGTGGACAATTGTGTTCCCATCAGAGTCTGAGAAGATCATT
Organism: Amphibolis antarctica; assembly: GCA_024699675.1. NCBI lineage: Eukaryota > Viridiplantae > Streptophyta > Magnoliopsida > Alismatales > Cymodoceaceae > Amphibolis > Amphibolis antarctica. Next base: position 23,822 of record JAMKPZ010001488.1, on the reverse strand, counting down.
GCAACAGCAACAAGGATGCTGAATGAGGTTACTTGTTTCCTCTTTTTGAATTTCCAAAATCATGGAGCATTTAACTGATTAATTATTTCACTGCATCATTATATTTTGTGTTCAAACTGTAATGTGTTTTTTTTGAAACAGTACATGACTAATAAATTTGACATCATATCAATTTTAAAAGAAATCAAGAAGGTACACCAAACAGAAAAGAGACAATAGACAACATGACTATCATATAGAGTCATGGAAAGAAAAAGAAAAAGAAAGATGGTTCCAAGCAGGCACTAAGCAAAACCATATTTAAACATTTGTTCTAGCAACCAATTTGTCAAATTACATAGACTGTTATTCTACATCTCCTTCACCAGATCATCGAACTAAATGAAGATCCTTCCAAGAAGGAACTAAGCAAAACTATATTTAAGCATGATTCTGTCCCAGTAATCAATTCGGCAAATTACATAAAGACTGTTATGCCACATCTCCTTTATCAGATCATTGAAACACATACTCAATAATTTATTTTTGCCATGCATCCAAGGATAATTTATTTTTTCCATGCATTCAATGAGAAGTGTTCAATGTCCAGTTTGCTGGTAATCACTTTTCCCAATATTCAACTGTTCGGACATGAGAAAAAATGCCAGGATGTCTTGCACTTCCAGCAAGATGCCATCTCCTCCCCCAACTATAATATCTTCTTTCAAAGAGCTAATTTACCCTTATTAAAATTGTCTGAATGCCATTGCATGGTTAAGCTTGGCTGGAAGGCATTTGATGTTTTTGTCTCCTTGACAAAAAACAGTTCCAGATTAAAAATTGTAAATTATAATATCAACATGTATGGGTAAATAATATATGAAAAATCAATTAGAATAAAAAAATTGCCTTAAAGATTACAATGCATGTCTGAATTTGAAGACTCGTATCAAGAAATCTAAGTAATCATCACACCTTGCACTTTGATCTTGCCACAAATTTTCTTGGGTTTAAATGTTGCTCCTTCACTAGTCAAACTTGTTAATCATTTCTCCAACAATTCTTCCTCAGACGGCAACAATGTTTGCTGTAAACTGCAAGCAAGAGGAAGTAAAAAATTATTCATGTAAAACAGAATACAAATCTTCATGTAAAATCATGAAGGTGTTTGTTCTAATGAAACAACTGCAAGGAAAAATGTGCGGTCAAAGGAAAATGAAGGCATGATATTTTATTTACTTTGATCGTGCATATATGGAAAGGAAACAAAAATAGTTCTCCAAAATATACCTTGAAAGGGGAAAGCTAGGAAGCGATTTAAGGGTGGTTTGTATCTCTCGGAAATAGAGAAAATGGAAATTTGAAAAAATGAGCTACAACCAAGTAAATTAACTACTAAATAATCTCAAAATAACAGGAATGATAAATATGCAAACCATCATCAAATAAATTATTAAAAATTAAATTGATTTAGTAATATCATTTTCAAATTTCAAATTTTAAATTTTAAATTAATAAGCTATATCACTCCTCTCATGTACTGTATAGTATCTCTGTAATGACAAAATTATTTTAATATAATAATCCAACTTATTCAATTACTTTTATCTATCAATAAATGATTCCTTAAAAAAATTTGAAATTAATACCTCTGCATTCCAATCCAAGCTTTATCTATGACTCGATTATGAAATTTTTAGAAATTTTCTTACAACTGCATATTTTCAAAAATAATCAATAAAAATAAGTCAATAGATATTCACGTTCACATACACAAAAGCTTAACATTCAAAATCAATTTCAAACGATTTTCAATAATTCAAAATCTAAGGAAGAGTGTAGCATGTGCAAAACCAAATAGTCAAATATAAATTATACAAACTTATATTTAATACACTTGACTTAAATTTTTAGATTTTCTTTTTCGAGACTTAGGTAATTTATATGCTTTATATTTTCCCTTGTTTTGTATTCAAATTTGTCATATAATTCCTTACAGACCTTATTTTTAACTTCAATAATTCCTTATAGGCCTTATCATATATGTTCATCCTCTTCTTTTATGAATATATCAGATATCAAATGTGAATGCAGATAAACTAAAAAAGTATAAAAATATGATTTGTCAAATAAATTATAAATCAAGAACATTTTGAAATGAGCTAATATCAAGGTTAATAATATTTTGTATTTCTTCCCAATTTTAAATATTTATACAATAAATATATGCTAGGATGCAACTATTTTATTTGTGTTTAAATAAAATTAAATATGGAGCAGATTTAACAATGTCTTTGATAACATAAATAAATATTTTAGCAATTAATTATTATGTTATTTATATAATTATTACACTTGATTAAACAAATTTATTTGACAATATTATAACATTTTTAAGTAAAATTATCAACTTATTTTTTATGTATCTCTTTGACTTAAATGTGTTGATGTAGTGGTTAAGCCTTTTTTAAAATGAAAAGAGGCAAAGATTCAACTCCCACAAAGCATACATTTTTACAATTTATGCATAACAAAAAAATGAATATCTATATTCATATTCGAAAATATTAATAATATTCGTATGTGTATTTGAATCCAGAAAATTCAAGAGAACTACTGCATCTGGATTTGTATTTGATCGAATATGCATACCAAATATCCATATTTGGAAAATTCCGAACTTGAATCTGAATTTGATTCAGATATCAGATCCGTATTGTATCCCTAGCAACTTTATATCTATGCTTTTTAGTTCTACGTTCTTTGTAACATTATAAGCATAATGACTTACATGGTTCTTAACACTTATTACGAACTCCTGCCTTAAATTACGAACTCTTTGCAGCGTGACTTCTACAGTAAAGGTGATTCCCATCTCCAACAGACACGTACCCAGCAAGATCCCGGGATGCCATTTATGATTGAGTTTCCACCATACCACCCTAGTTGTTGGCTCTTAAACAAGATTTCATGATGGATAAGAATAAACAGGAATATTAGATTCATGTGGCTGATCCCACATCATGGGACTAAGATATCGGTTGTGGTTGGAGAAAAATCTAATTTGGAAAAAATTAAATTCATAAAAAATCGTCAATAGTAACCATATGCTTGGAGAAAAATCTTTTTGAACAATTACTATTTTTGTCAATAACACAGGTCTTGGTCACTATATGATACTTCATTATGGACAATCAAATAATTCCAAGAAACAGGATAGCATTCAAAAATGCAAAAATGTATTCCACTAAAATAAAAAATTTCATTGAATAAAGCATAGAGAAAGACACGTTTTTTGAAATCCAGGAGCAACTATTACGTTAGAAACCAGAGATGTTGTGGCACATTCCAAAATCAAGTGTTCACCTGAATCATATAAAAACAATGTGATTGGTAGATTATACATAGAAAATGAGTACATCATAACCAAAGGCATCAAGCATATGCTATAAAATGGACCTTCTTTCACAATGAAAAGGTGGAAGAATTTATAAAACAAGTGCAATATGACTTCATTCGTTAGTGATGTCTTCATTCAAGATAAAAAAACAAATCTGTGCTTAAGATCTACATGTAATAAACTACAAAAATAACTTAAGATTTACCAAACATACGAAAAAACTACTAAAAACTTACAAAAAAATCACGAAAAAACTTAAAACCTACAAAAAAACTAAAAACATCACGAAAAAAACTTGAGAAACATAGATCTGTGCTTACAGTGCAGAATGAGGTCTCACGACACAGAAGAAAAGGGAGGCCAAAGAGAAGAAGCTCCCAGCGGCGAGACGATGGCAAGGAGGACACAGGGAGAGGGCGGTGAGATGACGGCAAGGAGGATGCGTGGAGAGGGCGATGAAATGGCAGGGAGGGTTTTTGCAGAAAAGGAGGTCGCGCGGGAAGAAGGGAAAGGCACGGGCTTTTATCTCGCCAAAGACATTTGTGATGGCTAATAATACTCATTTGTGATAGCTAATATATTTTAGCCATCACAAAAACAATCTTCCGTCCTATTAAACTTTGTTGCGATGCTTTTTTGCGATGACCTTTAAAAGCCGTTGCAAAAGATTATATTTGTGACGGCCAAAATAATATGGTCGTCACAAATAGTTAATTTTCCTATAGTGAGCCATAGAAGAAGCTGGATTAGCATATCATGAAGTTGAATTAGAAAAAGAATTTGCTCTAATGAAGGACCGAAATTCTTCAATTCCTACATGTAATGATTATTTTGAATATGAAAGTTCAACAGATGTTTATGCAACTCTTAGGTTAGGAAAGTTTACTGCACAACCCAGTATACCTGATCCTTCTCTTAAAGATGAAGATCCTAAATCAATTAAGGAGAAATTAAATGAACTTGCTCTAAATCAGCCTGTACCTAAAGATAAGGGAAAGACTGTTGCAGAAAATTTTTCTGAAATTAATAATTCCACTGCAACACCCTTTCCTTGTAGATTAAGAACTGAAAAAGATGATCTGCTCGTAGAAAAGATTAGGGAAATCTTTGAGAAGTTAGAGTGAACATTCCTTTATTAGATGTCATTAGTCAAATCTCTGCCTATGCTAAATTTTTGAAGGAAATGTGCACAAAGAAGAGGAAGACTAGGGTGCCTAAGAAAGTGTTCTTAGCTGAAGCTGTCAGTGTGTACTATTCTGATTTTGTACCCAAGAAATATAATGACCCAGGCACACCTATTATTTCATGCACAATGGGACATAAATAGTTTGAGAGAGCATTGATAGATTTAAGGGTTGGAGTAAATGTTATGTCCTCTAGTATTTTTGTAAATTTAGGTCTGAATGGTCTGTAGCCCACTCAAATTTTGATTCAACTAGCAGACTATTCCATTAGAACACCCCTAGGAATAGTTGAAAACAGTTTAATAAAAATTAAAGAGTTCATCTACCCCATAGATTTTGTGGCTATAGAAAACCAACCTTCACCAAGAAAGGGTAAGCATACAGCTTTGATACTAGGAAGACCTTTCATTGCAACTTCTAATGCAATCATAGGGTGCAAATATGGATCTATGCAATTGACCTATGGGGATGAGAGGATTGAATTAAATATTTTTCAAGTTGATCATGAGAGTCTTGAGGAGACTAATAAAAATGATGTTTTGGATGCCCAATTTGTTGAGGTTGTAGATGATTCTAAGTGGGAAGAAGATGATCCCACCCCTGCAGGTATTTTCCAAGATGCCTATAACATCACTGATGTAGATTTTGAAGCCTTAGCTAGTGTAAATAATTTATAATTTATTGATTTAGGGTCTTTTGAACCATTGACTTTAGAGCCAAGAGTTGAAACACAACCTTGTGATTAGGAACCACCTAAGCTTGAATTAAAACCTCTCCCACAAAATTTAAAATATGCATTTTTAGGGGAGAATGAAACTCTACATGTAATTATTTCTACATATCTTTCAGAGTAGGAAGAGAAATTATTAGTGGTTTTAGATAGATTTAAGGTAGCCATTGGTTAGTCCATGGCTAATATTAAAGGGATAAGCCCTAATATCTGTCAACATAGGATTTGTGTGAATAAAGATGCTAGACCTTTCTGAGATCCACAAAGGAGACTTAACTTTAATATTAAGGAGGATGTGAGGAAAGAAATTTTGAAATGGCTGGACCATGACATTATTTACCCAATTTCTGATAGTTTTTGGGTCAGCCCACTTCAAGTTGTTCCACAAAAACCTGGAATAACTGTGGTTAAAAATGATAAGGACGAACTAGTGCCAACTAGAGTCCAGAGTGGGTGGAGGGTGTGTGTTGATTACAGAAAATTAAATGTTGTGCCACCTAGAAAGATCATTTTCCCTTGCCCTTTGTTGACCAAATGTTGGAAAAATTGGTAGGGCAGGAATTTTATTGTTTTCTGGATGAATACTCTGGTTATAATTAGATTCTAGTAGCATTAGAAGATCAGGAGAAGACCACATTTACTTGACCTTTTGGTACATTTGCATTTAGAAGGATGCCTTTTGGATTGTGTAATGCACTAGCCACTTTTCAGAGATGTATGATAGGAATATTTTCAGATATGATTGATAGATTTTTAGAAATTTTTATAGATGACTTGTCTATCTCTAGGTCTTCTTTTGATAATTGCTTAAGTCATCTAGAATTGGTACTAGAAAGATGCATAGAGAAGAGCCTACTACTTAATTGGGAAAAATGCCATTTCATAATGCAAAAAGGTGTAGTTCTAGGCCATATAGTATCAAAGAGGGGATTAGAGGTGGACAAAGCCAAAATAGATTTAATTTCTAGCTTACCACTACCCCAGTCAGTAATATAAGTTAGAGCCTTTCTTGGGCATGCTGGCTTTTACAGAAGATTTATTAAAGATTTTAGCAAAATCACTCGACTATTGACTCAACTGTTGGTAAAGGATCATAAATTTGATTTTTTGGAGGATTTTAAACTAGCCTTTACACATTTGAAGAGTGCTTTAGTGTCAGCCCCTATTGTTCATTCTCGTAGGTGGGATTTACCTTTTGAATTAATGTGTGATGCCTCAGATTATGCAATAGGAGCTATTTTAGGTCAGAAAATTGACAATTTACCTAGAGTGATTTTTTATGCCAACAAGACACTAAATGGAGCCCAATTAAATTACACAATTACTAAGAAAGATTTCTTGGTTTTAGTTTTTGCTTTAGAGAAGTTCAAACCCTATCTTTTAGGTGCACACATTGTAATTTACATTGACCATTCTACTTTAAAATATCTTTTAGCTAAGAAAGATGCTAAGGCTAGACTAATTAGGTGGATTTTATTACTGCAGGAATTTGATTTGAAAATAAGAGATAAAAAGGGTTGTGAAAATGTAGTAGCTGAGCACTTATCTAGAATTGCCATCTCTTGTAAAAAAATTTCAATTAATGATTCATTTCCAGATGAGCAACTCATGGCAATCATTGCAGTGCCATGGTATGCTGATGTTGTTAATTTTTTGGTGACCAAACAAACGCCAAGTGGTTGGACAGCCCAAGACAGAAAAAGATTTTTAATAAAAATAAAAGACTTTTACTGGGAGGATTCATACCTATTTAAATCATGCCCAGAATCACTTATTAGAAGGTGCATCCTTGACTTAGAGATTTCTAGTGTACTCTCTTTTTGTCATGACCAAGCAGTTGGAGGTCACTGAAGTTCAGGAAAGACTACAGCCAAGGTGTTATCCCAGATTTCTTAGGTACTACTTGCACTCGACTTACCCAAAAACTATCAGATATAGGATAAATTATATCATTGTCTAACCATTTCAAAATTTCCTTTTTAACAACCTCTTTAATATTCAGATTTAATCTTCTCTATGGTTGCCTAATTGGTTGAATTTCAGATTCCAGATTAATCTTATTTTGGCAAATAGTTGAACTTATACCTTTTATGTCTGACATTTGCCATCCTATTGCTCCTTTATGCTTTCTTCACACTTTTAGAAGATTTTCTACTTGTATTGATGTTAAATCAGAAGCAATAATGATTGGTAGAGTTTCATTTTTCTCTAAAAATGCATATTTTAGATTTTCTAGAAGTGGTTTCAGTTCAAGAACAGGATGTTCTAAAATTAAAGATTTGTTATCATTTTCGAATTTTTCTTTGTTTATGTCCATAATTTTGGTTTGCTCAGATATTTCCTCTTTCAACATTTCTTCAGTTGGTATTACACATCTTTCAACATGATCTAATTCTTTTACATCTAAATCATCATCTATTTTAAAAGTTTCCATTAGATTAACTTTAAAATTTTTAAATTGAAGCTCTTTAAAATTATTCTTGACTCCATTAAAAATATTCAATTCTAACTTTTGATCACCCCAAGCTAATTCCATCCAACCATTTCTACAACTTATGTAAGCATCAGTTATAGCTAAAAATGGCCTTCCTAAAATAACTATAGCTTGATCTTGATTTATATCTACAGATTTTCCAAAAACATCTGTATCTAACTTAGTGATAGTACTCATAGATGCACTTTTAGTTTTAGTTTTGTCAAATCCAAACCTCTTTATTAAATCTTGAGTATATTTTTCTTGAGAAATAAAGATCCCTTTATCTAATTGCTTAATTTGCAAACTTAGAAAGAATGATAGTTCACCCATCATACTCATTTCAAATTGACTCATCATGTCATTTGAAAAGGATTCAACCAATTTTTCATTTGTTGCTCCAAATATGATGTCATTAACATATATTTGAACTACCAAAATATCATTTTCAGTTTTCTTAATAAAGAGTGTATGATCTACCTTTTCCCATGGAATATCCTTTTTCCACAAGAAATTTAGATAATCTCTCATACCAAGACCTAGGTGCTTGTTTAAGGCCATAAAGAGCTTTCTTAAGCCTATAAACATACTTAGGATCTTGTGAATCTTCAAAACCTAAAGGTTATTTTACATAGATTTCTTCATTATTGTAACCATTAAGAAAAGCTATTTTAACATCCATTTGATGTAATTTAAAATTCATATAACATGCAAAAGCTAATAATATACAAATAGATTCTAGTCTTGCAACAGGAGCAAATGTTTCATCATAATCAATTCCTTCCTTTTGCTTATAACCTTGAGTGACCAATCTAGCTTTATTCTTGACTATATGACCAGTTTCATCAGTTTTGTTTCTAAACACTCATTTTGTTCTTATAATAGTATGATTTTCAAGGGGTGGTACTAGACCCCATACTTCATTTCTAATGAATTGATATAGCTCATCTTGCATAGCTAAATACCAAAATTCATTAGCTGAAGCATCATCTATTTTCTTAGGTTCTAGTATAGAAACAAATGCGTAAGCACCACATATATTGACTACTGAAGATCTTATCCTATCACCTTGATTAGGATCACCTATTATCTAACTAGGAGGATGAGATGAAGCATAACACCAAGGCTTATGATCTCTTTGAACATTTTCCTCTATGTTGGCATTTTCTTCTATTTGATTTTCATTATTTAAATTCATATCTCTTATCCTATCAGATATATCTTTAATCTCTCTATCAACATTATTTAAATCTTCAAGGAGAATTTCTAAATCTTCATCATTTCTAACATGTTTGTCATCCAAATGAGAATTTTCATCAAAATTGACATGCAAGGTTTCCTCAATTATTTTTGTTGCTTTATTATAAACTCTATAAGCTTTACTCCTAGTAAAGTAACCAACAAAAATACCCTCATCTAATTTGGTTTTAAATTTGTCTCTACATTCTTTAGTGTTTAATATAAAACACTTATAGCCAAATGGTTTCATATAATCTATTTTGGGAACCCTATCATACCATATCTCAAAAGGTGTTTTATCAATAATAGGACATAAATGTACCCTATTTATGACATAACATGCAGTATGAACTGCTTCTGCCCAAAAGAATAGTGGTGTCTTATTATCATTTAGCATATATTTGGCCATTTCTTGAAGTGATCTGTTTTTGCATTCTACTACATTTTGTGAAGGAGCTCTTGGAAATGAATATCTATGATCTATACCCAACTCTTCACAAAAGGTGTTCATTTGATTATTATCGAATTTTGTACCATGATCACTCCTAAGTTTTTGAATTTTAACATTTTGCTCATTTTGTACTTTATTACAAAATACTTTAAATGTTTCAAAAACTTTAGTCTTATGTGCTAGAAAGTATACTCAAGTAAACCTAGAATAGTCATCAACTAGTACAAAAGCATAATGTTTGCCTCCTAAACTGGTTGTTCTAGTTGGTCCAAATAAGTTCATATGTACTAATTCTAAGATTCTTTTGCTTTCTATTTCATTTAATGATTTAAAGGATGTTTTATGTTATTTACCTAATTGACATACTTTGCACAGAAACTCATTTGAATATTTAATGCTAGGTAAACCCATAACTAGAACTTTTCTAGACAACTTTTCTAATAATTTGATATTTGAGTGTCCTAACCTTCTATGCCATAATTGAATTTCATTTGACTTTACAATCAAACAGGCATTGACATTTATAATGTCATAAGGCAAATTAAGAATATAAATAGAACATTTCTTATTTGCAATGAATAATACTTCATTTGTATCTTTATCTATTATTTGACACAATTTATTTTCAAATATTACTTTGTAAACTTGTATCAAAACAAGAACACTCAATAAATTGAAGCATAAATTTTCTACTAATAAGACATCATTAATAAAACACTTTTCAGTTACCTTTACCTTGCCAGATCCAAGAATTTTGGTTTTGCTTTTATTCCCAAAGGTAACATGTCCACTTTTAGTCTTGGTAACATTATCCATTTCGATTTTTTCACCTGCAAAATAGTTTAAAAAGAAATTTTATTTCTTGGAACTCATTCCTAAGTGGTTCCAAGAATATTGGAGGGAGAGTTGGTCTTAATTGATTTAATAACACTTTTTTTTTTGTTCTTACCATTAAGCCCAAAATTTTTCTTTTTACTATTATTTTTCAACTCATATGTTTTTTGATCATTATATGTATTATTATTCAAATCATCACAATCAGAAAATTTATTTCCATTTTTTGCATAGTTGAAATTATTATTTTTAGATCTATTGGTGTACTTAGGTAAATCTTGACTTTTATTCTTCTTGCACCATTGATCAATTTTAAGATTTGCAGTTAGTAGATTCCCTTTGAGATTCCCTTTCAGATATATTTCATCTTTAGATGTCTTTTTCAACTCAGTTAAAGATTTAATCTCAGTGATACATTTTATAACACATGCATTTAAATCCTCTACTTGTAATTGCAGATTTTTTACTTTAGAAACATATGTTGAAATATTTGTACTAACATCTTCAGAATTTTTCTATCTTTATAGTAGATGAGTTATTCTCCTACATATATTTATCACCTTTCTAACAACATAGGGAATAATATTTTTATCTTTTTGTTTAGTACTTGAAACAAAAGCACTATACTTAGAAGTACTAACATGTCATCCATAATTTTTAGAAAATGTAGAATTTGAACCAATACCATGTTTTTCAACATTAGATGTGTTTCTTCTAAGTTCATCATTAATTGATTGACTATCATTCCATTTTCTTAAGATGACATTTTGATCACTTACCTTAAGCTTTAATGTACTAATTTTAGAATTTAAATTCTTGATAGTCAAATTCAATTTTTCAATTTCAGAGTTTAATTTCTTTTTATCACCACTAATATTTTCGAGATTATCATGCAAGTCCTTTTCAATTATTCTATACTTTGAAATATCCTCAGCTTGCTTATGATTCTCTTCTTTAATTTTATCTACCATAGTGTTTAAGAGATTAACTCTAGATTTAGATTCTTCTAGCAATTTTCTAGCCTTCTGATTTTAACCATTTTAACAATTCTAGCAATTTTACCTTCTGGTTAGTACCTTCATTGGCTTATCATTTGAATAATTGTTTGCCATTGTATTTTAGATATATAAAAAGAATTAAAATAGAGAAAGACACTATATACTGAAATAAATTAAGTAGTAAGATCCTAAACAACAGTAAAGAAATATGCCTTTGATACCAATAGTAGGATCGATTTAGTAGTGTTTAAGATCACAAGAGGGGGGGGGGGTGAATTGTGTCTTTAGAAAAATTAATTTCTAATGAATAAACAATAACACAATCACACAAAATTTTCAGGAAAATCTCAATTTTATTTACTGAGATTTCTTACAACATTTAAGCACAACTCCCTTCTTGTAAATTCAAATAAAACTTTCTAATTCACTCAAGAAGAGTATGAGGAATTGATTTTGCTTCAAAAATAATACAAGTATTCCACTAAGCTAAAATACGATATCCCTCTTTACAAATTCTAACTATTATAGCACAAGTCTTGATCAATAATTTTGAATCTTTACCTTTGAACTTCAACCTCGAACTAACTTCGACTTTGAAGCTTTGAACCTTTGAAACCTCCTTTGAGTTGAATCTTGATCTAGATCTTCAAACTTGATCTTGATCTTGAGCTTGAGCTAGATCTGAGTCTCTAAAATTGCCTCTCTATCTTCTTGATTCAATTGCGTTCTTGATTAGTCGAGTTTTCAAGTGTATTTATAGAGAAAAATACACTTCTTCCATCTCTTCCATTATGTCCACAAAGACTTTTGAATGCTTCATTGAAATATTCAATAACTTCCCTTTTCATCCCACGTTCATCCTAATCATGTCCTATGTTCTCAAATTTTTCAATTATTTATTTGAATTCTTTTGGAACATCAATGATCCAACCATTCTACCTTGAAATCTTCAAAGTCCATGATCTCAGCCATGTTTCACCAGTAAAAGCTCAACTATGTCCATGTACGATCGCTTAAGAATGATTTAAATATAAAATGTTGAATTGTTCAACCAGAATTATTGCTCAAGTAATTTTAGGTTTTAAACATTAACTTCCAAAAATATTCAAACTTTTAACCTTAAAACACTGAATACTGTTCATATCCAAAAACTCAACCTGCCATGTGTTTAACTTAATAGAGTCACGTGCATTCACTAAAACTTTGAAACATACATCATCAGTTTCCTCATTGTTTTAGACTTTTAGTGTTAAAACACCCTATTACTGTGCATGCCACATGTACATTAGAACTCACATGCTGATTGATGTGGGCATTAAGCTAGGAGATCTTGAAACCTTGCAAAATATTTCCAGAAAGGTTCTCCTAGTTTTTGCCTACAATTTAAAATTTCATTTTTCCTTTTAATTGTGACATGCATTGAATAGTATTTTCCTAGAAATTCAGAATAGAATTGATTCCATGTAATAATTGAATTTGGTTGTAAACTGTATAACAATCTTTTTGCACTATCTTTTAAAGTAAAAGGCATATACCTCAGTTTAATTGCATCAACAGTCATGTTTGGTACTTTCATCATATTACAAACTTCATTAAATTCTTTTAGGAACCAATAAGCATCTTCTTTTTCAAATCCATGAAATTTTGGTAATTGGTTGATGTAGTTAGAATTTAATTCAAATATGTCATTAGGGCATTCAGGTAGTGTGATATAGGAATGTTCATCCATTAAATTAGGGTAAAACATACTACCTATTGTTTGTTTGATAGGTTGACCATGCTACGGGGCAACCATAATTGTTCTTCTTGGATGTGTTCTGACTAACCTATGAGATGAATCCCTAGACCAACCTGATATACAACATTTAAATGTAAAAGAAGGTTTACTTGTGTACCGTCATTAGATAAGCTGTAGTTGCCATCTCATGTTGTCATTCGACAGGTACATCTATTTACAATAATGCCACAACTGTAGTAAATGATATAACATTTCAGATTTCTTAAAAATATGTAATGAAACAACCATAATCATATAGATTTTGAGCATGATACAATAGAGATGTTCCAAAGGAAATAAAAACATTGCATATGTGTTCAACGAAGGAAAATTTTGAAATAACCCACGGCTAGACACGTGGGTAAATTAATTTACTCTCGAACTAACACGTGGGTAAATAGGAAATATTACACACAGTGTTGTAGAGTATTTGCATAGGGAATTTACTTGTGAAACCACACTACAGAAGTAGGCAAAGATAATTGATGAATAAGTTCAGTGCTGCAGCCTCCTTCAAATAGGTGGATCTTGTAATAATAAAGATCATCCCAAGCATAATAGATAAGAGTGTCTCCATTGATGATATAGAAACCCCTGATTTTTCCTACAAAAGGAATGTCAGGAGTTTCCAGATTTTTCAGTTGCAATTCAATGTAGACTCGACTCCATTCCCAATTTTCAATGTATTGTACTTTCCAAATTTCAAATTTCATATCATCATCCCACCATCTAATTAAACTTAGCGACTGAGGCTCTCCATTGATTCCTCTTAGTATAGCCCAACTTAACTAAATCATAGAATGAACTTGACAGTGCTCTTATAGGGTATGGAACAGGTAAAAGCTTCACTGATTCATCTTCAATATTGATGGCAATGACATTAATCTCATTAATAAATGTAGGGGTATAGTTTGTTACCAAGTAAATAGCTTCTAAAAGCACATGGTTTCCGTTGTTTGTTGGTCTTCCTCCAAAATAAACTCTTCTGACAGGTTACCATTGGTGTTTATCAAAATGACAAACCAACAAGTATTGCCAATCAGTCCACATTTGGGGTTCATCCCAACAAAATAATTTATGCATTATCCTTTTATCAGTACCCTTAAATGTTAAGACTACACCTGAGTCATGCATCACAAGTTTATCTCTGTTAGGGTTTGGAAGTATTAATTCTACATTCGTAGTAGGGTTCTTAATCCAAATATCAGATTTTCTAGAAAATGGCTCTCCATAATATCTGTAAATAATTAGTCCACCATTACAACCTAAAATATTTTCAATTCCCTTCAATGATGTAGGTTGAATGCCTGAGTCAAAATCAATTCCATGGTACAAATATTTTCTTGAACGTGCATCATACCAAATCACTCCACTGATTGTATTCCTCATTTTGTATGCTTGGTGGGAACAAAAGTAATGATCTGAAATGAATGCTTTGACACTTGCGAACACAACTTAGTTTGCAAATTTCTCTCACTGGCAAATTGCTTAATATCTCGCACAAGATGTCTACAGGAATCTCCATCGCTCACTAAAATTCATTAAATCCAAACACTTCATTAAATTAGCACTTAAGCTCAACTTGACACATCTAATAATCATGAAGTAAATGCATAATGTGAGAGTATTAATATGATTGGAAATGATTGCATAATAAAATTTCTGAAGATCCTATCTACTGTAGTTTACCCTCGGATTAAAGGTGTTTACCCTTGGACTACCATGTGGGTAAACCCAAAAATTGTTAATTACTTATGAATCTTACCATTCAACTATCTAATTATTCAATTATCCTTATAAAAATCATTAAGGCCCTCTCGTGCATAAACTTTTTTTTCTCACGACCTATGTTCACAGTATTCTCCTCCTACCACGATACATCATGGCTTCCACTTCCACCTCAGCTCCCTCTACTCTAGCTTCAAACTACGAGTGGATTAAGATGCTGAACTTCTAGAAGTTTAGAATGAATGTAGAAATGTGGCACAATGAGGGGTGACACAAGCTTAAAGCAACAATCAGAGAATAGGAGTTGAAAATGGTAAGGGAAGATACTCCTGATTGTTTGAAATAGAGCAGGGAGGCTAGCATTGTAGTTGTACCCTCTCTTTCATCCGGCTATCACCTGGAAGCCCAAGGGTTTCTGTCGGCCCCGTCGGCAGATGGACCGAGGTACAGAGAATTGAAAGGTGTTTGTGTGAGCGCATCACCATGTGCGGTTGATGGCTCGTTCAACGGAGTCGCCACCTTATTTTTGGGTAGAAAATAAGGAAAACCGGATGGGAAAGTGTCCTTCCACCATCGAAACGATAAAACCACGGGAATCACGTAAAATCGTGTAACATGAGAACTGGATACGGGGCTCAGGGTACTGTTGGGGAAGGTGTTAGGCACCCCCAGATAGCCCGGGTGTTCCCGGCCTCTCTCCGGCTCTAAAACAGAAAACATGATAGTCAATCTAGCCACGTACGGCCTCACCTTGGAAAATTTCCCAGGGCATTTAGAGGGATAACTGTATCCCTTCCGATGAAAATAAACGAGAATCAAGTAAACAAATGGGAATTGAACAAAACTAGGATCCATATTGGATTTGGTGGTGAACAGGGGAGAAAAAGATGGGTTTTTGGGGAGCCGATCGCCGGCTACTTGCACCAGTTGATCGACGGCTGGTCGGCTGCTTTCCCAACCCATTAGCGCAGCCATGGGGGTTTTGGGGAAACGAGGGCCGGTTCCTTGAACCGGCCAGCCGGCAGCTTGCCGGTTGTTTCCCCTTTTCATGCGCAGCCATGGGGGTTTTGGGGAAATGGGGGCCGGTTCCTTGAACCGGCCAGTCGGCAGCTTGCCGGCTGTTTCCCCCTTTATGCACGCCCATGGGGGTTTTGGGGAAATGGGGGCCGGTTCCTTGAACCGGCCAGCTGGCGGCTTGCCGGCTATTTCCCCACCCCCTTTTTCTCTTGATGTCTGTAAACACATGAGATTTAACAGAGGACTTATATTTTCCAAAAAAAAAAATGGAAACCATCGGGTTGTACATTTTGTACACCCGAACGGCCACCGCCGGCTTCCTTGCCGGTGGCGTCATCCCGGAAACTTTTTCGGGGCATCAGGAGAGTATACTTACATCTCCCAAAAAAATGTACGGGGACCATCAGATTGTACGTGTTTGTACACCCGAACGGCCGCCACCGGCATCCTTGCCGGTGGCGTCATCCCGGAAACTTTTCCAGGGCATCGGGAGAGTATACTTACGTCTCCCGAAAAAATGTACGGGGACCGTCGGGTTTTATGTGTTTGTACACCCGAACGACCGCCGCCGGCATCTTTACCGGTGGTGTCATCTTGGAAACTTTTCCAGGGCATCGGGAGAATATACTTACGTCTCCCGGAAAAACGTACGAGGACCGTCGAGTTGTATGTGTTTGTACACCCGAATGGCCGCCGCCGGCATCCTGCCCGGTGGTGTCATCCTGGAAATCTTTTTGGGACCCCAAGAAAGACCTGTGGAGATCGTATAAAAATTCATAAAACCTACTGGAAACTTAGAGTTTGCACGTAAAAAGACCCGACAGAAGGGTCACGAGTGAACTGAGCTCGACCGGGCCGAGTGGATTCACCCGGCCAGGAGGGCGGCAACTGATACCTTCGAACGTGTTTCCGAAGGAATGATACCCGGGTCCGCCCTCCAACCGTTCCCTTGCATAAGGAAGGTGTTATGCGGTCGGGGCTCGATGAAACATCGTAAAAAACATACGTAAAACAGCAAGGGTGGAAGGACTTACCTGTAGGGGGGGTTGTCGACGGGGATCAGAAGTCCTCACTTCGGCACGGAAAAAAGGCGTCGGGGCCCCGAGCTGCTTTCCTCCTTTGGAACTGGTGGACGGTCGTTTCTCCCGAGGGTGTTAGCCTTCTTCCCAGGAAATCCCACCCTTCCGAAAATCCTTCGCTCTTCAAAGTTTCGCCCCTTCTTCCGGAAAATTCAAGCCTGTTGAGTGGTGTAGGGGGCCACCCTTTTTATAAGGGGTTGCCTTCCTTCTTTGGGGGCGCCTGAAGATGGAAGGCGGCGTGATTTTGGCTTGATTACGCGGTCCACGTAATTGATGGATTTGCGAGATTTACGTGGTTAAATCTCATCGTATTTTCCTGATTGATTCGGCTTGCCTTCTTGGGTAGCCAACCGGTAGCCACTACGTGGTAGGTGGAAGCCGGCTCCATCCCCCTAACTTTTTACCAAATGTGGGTTTTTGGGGGTCCGGGTGCCGCTTCCTTGGAGCGGCTTGCCAGCGGCAAGCCGGCTCCATCCCCCTAACTTTTTACCAAATGTGGGTTTTTGGGGGTCCGGGTGCCGCTTCCTCGAAGCAGCTTGCCTGCGGCAAGCCGGCTCCATCCCCCTAACGTTTTACCAAATGTGGGTTTTTGGGGGGTCCGGGTGTCGCTTCCTTGAAGCGGCTTGCCAACGGCAAGTCGGCTCCATCACCCTAACATTTTACCAAATGTGGGTTTTTGGGGGTCTGGGTGCCGCTTCCTTGAAGCGGCTTGCCGGCGGCAAGCCGGCTCCATCCCCCTAACTTTTTACCAAATGTGGGTTTTTGGGGGGTTTGGGTGCCGCTTCCTTGAAGCAGCTTGCCGGTGGAAAGCCGGCTCCATCCCCCTAACTTTTTAGCAAGTGTGGGTTTTTGGGGGTCCGGGTGCCACTTCCTTGAAGCGGCAAGCCAGCTCCATCCCCCTTTAAGCATGGGGTCAACAGAATGCCTCTCCCTAGGCGAGGTTGTATGACTTTTGAGGAAGGAAACCGACATCCTAGGGTTGAATGACCCTCCATGTGTAGACGGTAGGTTTTGCGAGATTTCACACTTTCGTGAATTATCTATTGTAGGTCGGACAATAGAATCAGGCTCACACCCTCGGTCACTTGACCAGGGGATGCCATATTGCTAGCCGGTTGGTTGTGCGGCAGCCACCTTGTGGGTGCCGGTGACCGGTTAACAAGATGGAAAGTGTTAGTGTGTCGTGCCCGAAGGTTGGACCACCTTGTGGGAGCCGGCCACCGGGATGTGATGTGAAGGCTTCACGTGTTTCTTTTCTAAAAGTTGTTGTGAATAGTCACATCATGCTTTTTGTGACATTACTTTTCGTCCGGTTGGTTACGTGGTTGCCGCCTTGTGGGAGGCGGCAACCGGCTGAGGATGTGGTACGTTGCTTTTTCAAAAGCTGCCACTGTCATAGTGGTCATGTCGTACCTTTGCAATTTTACCTTCGAGCCGGCCATTCACGCGGTTGCTGCCTAGCAGGAGGCGGCAACCAGCTAGTGACATAATTGAAAAAGCTGCAACGGACGTAGTGAATGGTCACGTCGTACTTTTGTGATTTTACCTTCGAGTCGGCTATTCACGCAATTGCCGCCTAGCAGGAGGCGGCAACCGAACGAAGGCCTCGCGTGCTTCTGTACTTTTCTCGATTTACGTTTGTCTTTTTTGGTTTCCATGCAACTTTCTCGGTTACTGTGCCTTGACCGTACCTTTTAAAAGTAGTCAGGAATCGTTTCAGCTTTCTTGATTTTTGTGCAACCGGTTTTTGAACCGGTTGTCGCTTCCAACCACGCGGAATCCGGGTAACTCATTTTCCTTTAAATAGAGGGGAGGTCATTGGAGATTTTCTCATCCCTCCCTCTCGTTTTCACTCTTCCCTTGAGTTCTCATTTGGATTTTCTTCCATCTTCCCTTGATTTCTTCCCTTGAGCATTAATCAACATGCCTCGCACTAAAAATGTTACGGGGCACTTCTGCCAATCTGCTTCTGGGTCTGCGTGATGATGGTTCGATCTTCTGCCGACGACTTTGAGGAACATGCTGGCGGAGGAGCTCAAGTGTCCTAACCGGGTCGAGTCGGCCCACTTGGCTATTTTCTTTGAATTAACTGGCAATGGCTGCGACACTACTTCGGCCAAGGCCATGTCTCACTGGTAGTTGGGAGAACGACGACGGAGCTCTGGTGCTTCTAGCTCACGTGTGCCAATGGAAGGCGAGGCTTCTGCAGAGACTCCCCTTCAAAGCTCGCGGCACCAGATGCGTCGCAAGGCCACCGTGGATTGGCAACAGCGTCTCGACGGAACTCCATCAGGGCCGTTTGAGATTCCTGATGACGTGGCGTCGGAGGCGGGATCGGTTCGGCTGGCACTCCCTTGGTATTGAACTCTGACAGGTTCCGAGGAGGCAGCGGCTGACAGCGTGGCTCCCCCAGAAACTGATCAGGATTTGGCGTCCCCCGTCAACGGCCGCTTGGCCATCAAGACGGTGTTACATGGGAGGCCGGCCAAGTTCGACCGATTGCCGAAGGTGGAGCAGCTATTTGCCAAGCAAGGCTTGCTTCCTTTCGTCCGGGACTTCCGCCGGGTTGAGACCGTCCCCGGCTTGGTGGTCGAGATGTACTCCAACCTATCGGAGGTGGAGTCGCGACTTTATCTGAGCCTTCAGTCGGGACCGATAGAATTCTCTGACGTGCTTTTGTTCGAGGTGTTGGGACTCCGCTTTACCGGTTTGGACATTTTCTCCCCCTTGTCGAACATTCCTTGGAGCATCAGCGACATCAATGCGGCAGTTGCCGCGGATGCCGATTTTGACCAATGGATCGTTAAGGCTTGGGACCTGAACTTGGTTGCCCACCTCGTCTCCTTTGTCCTCAACAACACAATCCTCCCGAAAGGGGGGCATTGGGACGAAGTTAGCGTGGTGACTTACCTTGCGACTTTCGAGGTGGTAACGGGCTGCCAGGTGAACTGGGCGGCAGCGGTTCGGTGCCAGATGCGTGGCGTGATTCTCCCGGTCTGGCGGCCTCCCAGCTAGTTGCTCTTTGGGGAGGCGATGGTGGAGCTGGCCCACTTCCTCCGTATCTCAACCAGAGGCCGGCAGAGGGTTCCGCTCTAGACCCGGCCCATTACATCAGTTGACTTGGGTCGGTACGAGAGGCTTGCCTCTAAGCGGTCTAGCTCGTCATCTGGCAGGCGGTCAACCGGGCGTCGTCCTCCTACTCCTGCTTCTGCTTCACGGTCTACTGGTGGAATTTCTCTGAACCCGGATTATGCCGAGAATTTGCGTGTGTCGCTAGACCGTCTCTATGCTCGAGACGAAGTGATTATCCAACTATTGAGTCGAGAAGATCGGTTGATCCGGCTAGTCGACCGGATAGAGCGTGGGAGCGCCAGAGAATCGACCCCCGGAGGTTTGAACCCTTAGAGTCTTTTGAGGAGGAGTAGTCTGTTTGTACCCCGCCCTTTTTAAATGATGAATAATATCTTAACTTTAATGGAAACTTCTCCATAACTATCTTCTCGAGTGTTCTTGTGAGTTTGTGGGTGAGATTCGGAGTAACGACTCTAAGACCACGTTCGTGCCATTTTGGGAATTTTGGGGGAGCCGGTAGCCGGGTTATCTTATCGGCTTGCTAGACCGGCGGCTGGTCAGCTACCTTCCCGACCCATTTGTGCAGCCATGGGGTTTTGGGGAGACGGGGGTCGGTTACTTGAATCGGCTAGCGAGCAGCTTGCTGGCTGTTTCCTCCATCCATGCGCACCCATGGGGGGTTTTGGGGAAATAGGGGCCAGTTCCTTGAACCAGCCAGCCAGCGGCTTGCCGGCTGTTTCCCCCTTCCATGTGTAGCCATAGGGGTTTTGGGGAAATGGGGGCTGGTTCCTTGAACCGGCTAGCCGGTGGCTTGCAGGCTCTTTCCCCCTTCCATGCGCACCCATGGGGGGTATTCGGGAAACGGGGGCCGGCGGCTAGCCGGCTGTTTCCCCCTTCCATGCGCACCCATGGGGGGTTTTGGGGAAATGGGGGCCGGTTCCTTGAACCGGCCAGTCAGTGGCTTGCCGGTTGTTTCCCCCCCTCCATTCGTAGCCATGGGGTTTTGGGGAAACGGGGGAAGGTTCCTTGAACCGGCCAACCGGCGGCTTGCCGGCTATTTGCCCCTTCCATGCGCAGCCATGGGGGTTTTGGGGAAACGGGGGCTGGTTCCATGAACCGGCCAGCCGGCGGCTTGCCGGCTGTTTCCCCCTTCCATGCGCACCCATGGGGGGTTTTCGGGAAACGGGGGCCGGCGGCTTGCCGACTGTTTCCCCCTTCCATGCGCACCCATGGGGGGTTTTGGGGAAACGGGGGCCGGCTGTTTCCCGCCTTCCATGCGTAGCCAATGGGGTTTTGGGGAAACGAGGGCCGACTGTTTCCCCCCCTCCATGCGCAGCCAATGGGGTTTTGGGGAAACGGGGGCTGGTTCCTTGAACCGGCTAGCTGGCGGCTTGCCGGTTGTTTGCCCCATCCATGCGCAACCATGGGGGGTTTTGGGGAAACGTGGGCCGATTCCTTGAACAGGCCAGCCGGCGGCTTGCTAGCTGTTCCCCCCTTCCATGCGCACCGATGGGGGGTTTTGGGGAAATGGGGGCCGACAGCTTGCCGGCTGTTTCCCCCCCTCCATGCGTAGCCAGGGGGGTTTTGGGGAAACGGGTGCCGGTTCCTTGAACCGGCCAGCTAGCGGCTTGCCAGCTATTTCCACCTTCCATGTGCACCACCCATGGGGAATTTTGGGGAAACGTGGGCCGGTTCCTTGAATCGGCCAGTCGGCGGCTTGCCGGTTGTTTCTCGCTTCCATGCACTCCCATGGGGGGTTTTGGGGAAACGGGGGCCGGTTACTTGAACCGGCCAGCCAGCGGCTTGCCGGCTGTTTCCCCCCCTCCATGCGCAGCCATTGGGGTTTTGGGGAAATGGTGTCTGGTTCCTTGAATCGGCCAGCCGGTGGCATGCCGGCTATTTCCCCCATCCATGCGCACCCATTGGGGGTTTTGGGGAAATGGGGGCCAATTCCTTGAATCGGCCAGCCGGCGGCTTGCCGGCTTTTTCCCCCTTCCATGTGTAGCCATGGGGGTTTTGGGGAAACAGGGGCCGGTTCCTTGAACCGGCCAGTCGGCGGCTTGCCGGTTGTTTCCCCCTTCCATGCGCACCCATGGGGGGTTTTGGGGAAACGGGGGCTGGTTCGTTGAACTGGCAAGCTGGCGGCTTCTGGTTGTTTCCCCCCCTCCATGCGTAGCCATGGGGGTTTTGGGGAAACGGGGGCCGGTTCCTTGAACCGGCCAGTCGGCGGCTTGCCGGCTGTTTCCCCTTTCCATGCCCCCATGGGGAGTTTTTGGGAAACGAGGGCCGGTTCCTTGAACCGGCTTGCCGGCTGTTTCCCACCCATGGGGATTTTGGGGGTGCCGGCAACCGGGTTTCCTTTCCGGTTTGCCGGTGGCGGGCCGGTTGTACACCCGACCCATACGTCTAAGTATGGTTTTCGGGGTGCCGGCAACCGGGTTTCCTTGCCGGTTTGCCGGTGGCGGGCTGGTTACAGACCCGACCCATACGTCTAAGTATGGTTTTCGGGGTGCGGGCAACTGGGTTTCCATACCGGTTTGCCGGTGGTGGGCCAGTTACACACCCGACCCATACGTCTAAGTATGGTTTTCGGGGTGCCGGCAACTGGGTTTCCTTACCGGTTTACCGGTTGCGGGCCGGTTACACACCCGACCCATACGTCTAAGTATGGTTTTCGAGGTGCCAGAAACCGGGTTTCGTTACCGGTTTGCCGGTGGCGGGCCGGTTACACACCCAACCCATACGTCTAAGTATGGTTTTCCGGGTGCCGACAATCGGGTTTCCTTACCGGTTTGCCAGTGGCGGGCCGGTTACACACCCGACCCATATGTCTAAGTATGGTTTTCGGGGTGCCGGCAACCAGGTTTCCTTAATGGTTTGCCTGTGGCGGGCCGGTTACACACCCGACCCATACGTCTAAGTATGGTTTTCGGGGTGCCGGCAACCAGGTTTCCTTACCGGTTTGCTGGTGGTGGGCCGGTTACACCCGACCCATACGTCTAAGTATGGTTTTCGAGGTATGTTGAGGAGTCGATCGTACTTGGGTAATGGTGGTGGTGGCCGGTCGTTTTACTGGGCAACCGGCTGATTTTTTTTTTTTCCGTGCATCGTCTCGTCTTGCCCGGGTTGTGGTCTAGGCATCCAATGGTCTGAGCTGGCGTTCATGGGCGAGCTTTCCTCACCTTCACCCGGGACAGTTGACGTTCTGACTTGGGTTGTGTTGAGGAGTCGAACATCCTCGGGTAATGGTGACGGTGGCCAGCTGATCTTACCTGGCAACCGGTTATTTCGCCTGCATGCTTGATTATACGTTAGTTCCAATGGTGGGGAAGGAGTGTTGTCCCTTCCCCTCATACGTGAATATCCATGCCGTGTTGCGTAGAAAGGTCGGGACGTTTTCTGGTGACTCCTTTTCTGGCATTTTGTTTCGTTGCTTCTATATAGGGGTTTTCAAGCAGGTGCCCGTGATGGAGTTTGCGCAAGGTAGCTGTTCCGACCCAATCGTGCTATCTGGACCTGCAGGGGAATGAAAGGTGGCTCGCCTCATGTCACGAGATAACTGCTTCGACATTCACGCATGTGAGTTTGGAAACATAGTTCCCTTGTCCAGTAGAAGCGACCCTTAGGCGACAAAGATGGGACGAGAGGAGAGATCCGAGAGCTGTCCTTCTGCCCATAGTCATGCTAATTCATCCTCACTAGTTCGCTCTGGGGTTGTAGAAATGATGGGTAGAATCATGCGGGTTCCGGAAATGTGGGCATCGGAACCCGGGGGTGGAAGCGACTTTCAGCGGGATGCCAAGCCCAATGTTGACGACTTAGCTGGGATGTCAAGCCCTAGGATAAGAGAAAAAGGGAGAA
>JAMKPZ010001487.1:0-37084 GCA_024699675.1 Amphibolis antarctica | reverse complement strand
TGATTGATTTGTATAAGTGTATGATTTGTATAAGTGATTGATTTGTATAGGTGTATGATTTGTAATTGAAGTTTATGATTTGTATAAGTGACTGATTTGTATAGGTGTATGATTTGTATAAGTGATTGATTTGTATAGGTGTATGATTTGTAATTGAAGTGTATGATTTGTATAAGTGATTAATTTGTATAAGTGTATGATTTGTAATTGAAGTGTATGTGTTGACCCCATGCTTAAGCGAAATTTAAAGGGGGAATTACCCGGCTAGCCGCTTCAAGGAAGTGGCAACCGGTCCCCAAAAACCCCAACTTGCACAAAATATTGGGGGAATCACTCGGCTAGCCGCTTCAAGGAAGCGGCAACTGGTCCCCAAAAACCCTAACTTGCACAAAAGGTTGGGGAATCACTTGGCTAGCCGCCGGCAAGCCGCTTCAAGGAAGCGGCAACCGGTCCCCAAAAACCCCAACTTGCACAAAAGGGGAATCACCCGGCTAGCTGCCGGCAAGCCGCTTCAAGGAAGCGACAACCGGTCCACAAAAACCCCAACTTGCACAAAAGATTGGGGGAATCACCCAGCTAGTCGCTGGCAAGCCGCTTCCTTGAAGCGGCAATCGGTCCCCAAAAACCCCAACTTGCACAAAAGGTTGGGGGAACCACCTGGCTAGCCGCTTCAAGGAAGCGGCAATCGGTCCCCAAAAACCCCAACTTGCACAAAAGATTGGGAGAATCACCTGGCTAGCCACTTCAAGGAAGTGGCAACCGGTCCACAAAAACCCCAACTTACACAAAAGGTTGGGGGAATCACCCGGCTAGTCGCCGGCAAGCTGCTTCAAGGAAGTGGCAACCGGTCTCCAAAAACCCCAACTTGCACAAAAGTTTGGGGGAATTGCCCGACTAGCTGCCGGTAGGCCACTTCAAGGAAGCGAAAGTGGCAACCGGTCCCCAAAAAGCTCAACTTGCACAAAATGTTGGGGGAATCATCCTGCTTGCCGCTGGCAAGTCGCTTCATGGAAGCGGCAACCGGTCCCCAAAATCCCCAACTTGCACAAAAGGTTGGGGGAAACACCTGGCTAGCCGCCGGCAAATCGGTCTGAGGAAGCAGCAACCGGACCCAAAAATCCCCATTAGCGCAAATGTTCGGGGGACCAGCTGGCTTCCGTGTGCCACGTAGCGGCTTCCGGGTAACTACCCAGAAAGGCAAGCTGAATCAATTAGGGGGATATGACGGGATTTGACTGCTTAAATCTCGTAAATCAATCCATTACGTAGATCGCATAATCGCCCCAAAACTCACTCCAGCTTCCATCTTCGGGCACCCCGAATAAGGAAGGCGGCCCCTTATAAAAGAAGTGGCCTCCCTCCCCAAAAACCCAAGCTTTCCACCCCTCGGAGAAACCTTCGTTCGGACATTGGTGACGCTCACTTCCGCCCCTTGGAGAAGACGCCGGCCAAAGGTTCTGAAGGAAGGGAGACGCTCGTGGTCCTGACACCTGTTCGCCACACTAGAGTGAGGACTTCCGATCACCGCCAACGACCCTCTGCAGGTAAGCCCTTCCTCCACCCTCGCCATTTTCACGTATGCCTTTACGATGTTTTCTCGAGCCCCGACCATGTAACACCTTTCCCATGCAAGGGAACGGTCGGAGGACGGTCCCGGTTATCATTCCTTCAGAAATACGTCCGAAGGTACCGGTGGCTCCACTACCGACTGGGTGAATCCACTCGGCATGGTCAAGTTTGTTTCGGTCACGACCCTTTCGTCGGGCCCTTTTACGTGGAAACTCTGAGTTTCCCAACAAGTTTTTTCGTGTTTTCACCTGATCTTCGCATGTCTTGTCTGGGAGGCGTAAGTCTACCCTCCCGATGGCCTGGAAAGATTTCTGGGATGATGCCGCCGGCAAGGAAGCCGGCAGTGGCCATTCGGGTGTACGAACACGTACAACCCGACGGTGCCCATTTCTTTTCCAGGAGGCGTAAGTCTACCCTCCCGATGCCCCGGAAAGATTTCCGGGATGACGTTGCCGGCAAGGAAGCCGGCGGTGGCTGTTCAGGTGTACGAACACGTACAACCTGACGGTGCCTGTTTCTTCTTCGGGAGGCGTAAGTCTACCCTCCCGATGCCCTGAAAAGATTTCCGGGATGACGCCGCCAACAAGGAAGCCGGCGGTGGCCGTTCGGGAGTACGAACACGTACAACCTGATGGTTCCTGTTTCTTTTCCGGGAGGCATAAGTCTACCGTCCCAATGCCCCGGAAAGATTTTCGGGATGACGCCGCCGGCAAGGAAGCTGGCGGTGGTCGTTCGGGTGTACGAAGAAGCACAACTCGACGATTCTAATTTTCTGGGAAATACAAGCCCTTTGTTAAAACCCCATGCTTTAACAGATGACATTTGCACAGATGATTCGGGGAGCCAACCGGCTTGCCACCGGTAAGCTGGTACAAACAGCTGGCCACCGGTTCCCCAAAAACCCATCTTTACACTCGGGGAACCAACCGACTTGCCGCCGGCAAGCCGGTACAAATAACCGACCACCGGTTCCTTGAAAACCCATCTTTGCGTAGATGGTTTGGGGAATCAGCCTGCCTGCCTTCGGCGAACTGGTATAAAAACCGGTAGTCGGTCCCCGATCTCTGGGAAATGTAAGTCTACATTCCCGATGCCCCAGAAAGATTTCCGGGATGTCATCTCCAGCATGCATCCTTACCGGCCCTGGCCAAGTAATAATGCAAGTTCTCATCTCTAGTATGGGGATATGATGCGACAGTCGGTATATCCAACCGGTTGTCTGGCGGCCTCGGAATGTTTTTCAGGATAACGTCACGTGTGGCCAAATTGACTATCGTAGTTTTCCGTTTTAGAGCCGGAGAGAGGCCGGGATTGCCCGGGCTGTCTAGGGGTGCCTAACACCTTCCCCAATAGTACCCTGAGCCCCGTATCCAGTTCTCTCACATTTCGTCTATTGTCACGCAATTTTATGTCACTCTAGTAGTTTTATCATTTCGATGGGGGAAGGACACTTCCTCATCCGATTTTCCTTATTTTTTACCTAAAAATATGGTGGCGACTCCATTCAACAAGCCATTCACCCCACGTGGTGATAGACTCACATAATCACCTTCCAATTCTCTATACCTCGGCCCATCCGCTGGTAGGGCCAGTGGAAACCCATGGGCTTTCAGGTGATAGCCGGATGAAAGAGAGGGTACAAATTTCTGGTGACTCCACTGGGGAGACTCGCTACGTTTTATCAATTAAGTGGCTCAAACTCTCGCTCGTACGGCTCTTTTATAGTCAGTCTTTTATTTTTCCGTTAGGATTTTTAACATGTCGCATTTGCTAAGCGAAGCCGCTTTCAAATGCATTGAACCATATCACCCTTCTTTGGTATCTCTATAGATCTTTACGGACCCCTGCGGTTCTCCAGGCACCGTCTCTTCACGAACCTCTGCCTTGCCGGTTCCCCGTCTCCAGGCACAACTTCTGTGTCGCTGTCCGTGGTCTTCGGCCTGCCGCCGCCTGTCGTCACCCGGACGAACTTCACCCGGCTGATCGTCGTTCCTGCTGGAGCCACGGACCAACCAAGAGCGCCAGACCTATCTGCAGCCGTGGCATTCGACAATGCCACGGTACATCCTGCGCCACCTGCTTTGCCAGCCATTGAAACTGAAGGTAACAGGTTGGCTCCTGCATGGAGCACCGGCCCGTCCTACCAACCACCCTCGAACACCGAGGGCATAAGACCCGCCGACACCTTCCTCCCACCTCGACTAGGACACTTCGAGCAAACCCACCTAGCTCACCAGTTGGCGCGCTATCAACAGCAAGGTATTGGTTCAGTAATCCCCCCTAGGCCAACCATCTGTGTCTCGGAGAGGCCACACTCAGAAGAATACGATGTCGTCACCACTCCCGTCGCCAACCCATTTGGCCCGCCACCACTCCAGCCAGCAGCTGCCACCGCTGCTGCCTCGGTGCCCAACCTGCAAGGGCAACTACTGCAGAGGATAGCCGAATTAGAGGCGTCCTTCCGGAGCATAAAGCCCGACCCGCTCGGACCTTCCTGTGCCTTGCAAAGTCTCTGTTTCTATCCCGAAGCGACGCTCCCTCCCGATTTCAAGATGCCTGAACTGGTTAAATACAACGGGCACGGGGATCCTCGCGCACACCTCTGGGCTTTCTGTGGAGACATGGCGGCACTGCAACACGAGGAGAAGCTCCTCGTCCGGCTGTTCCAGAAATCTCTCCAAGGACCTGCACTTTCCTGGTACATGTCCATGGAGTTAACAAAAATCTACACCTGGGAACAGCTGGCGTACATGTTCCAGGAATAGTACGCGTATAACTTAGACCTGGCACCAAAGTTGGAAGATCTTCGTTGCCTTCGCCAATTCGAGAACGAGCCGTTCAGTGGCTATGTCGGTAGGTGGCAGGCCCTGGCATCCCAAATTCGGGACAAGGTGCTCAACCATCACTGGCAGCCCTTGTATGCATCCAGTTATACTCAACTTTCTCCCAGTTAGTCAAAGCTAGTAGCCGCCTGGAAGGATTCTTGAAGTCGGGGAGATTCTCAGCTCTTCCATTCAGGGCCAACCCCAGGGGCAACATACGTCCCGGACCACCCGTCACGGGCGACAACATGGGGAACAATCGCGGACGCCAGAGGAATGACAACATCCGTCCATCTCCTATGACTGTTGTGGCAGCAGCACCACCTCCATACCAACCACAACAGGTGTACGCCCCGGCCCAGGAGTACCATCCACCGATAATCACTCGGTGCTACTTACCAAAGAGCCATGACCACCCTCTTCAACATTCGGGGCCACCACCGGGAAGCTCCTTGGCTTCGTCATAAGTAAACAAGGCATCGAGGTAGATCCCGACAAGGCAAAAGCAATCTTAGACATGCCTCCCTCACAGACGGAACAACAGATCCAGAGCTTGCTGGGAAGGCTACAATACATCGCGCGTTTCATCTTGCGCCACACGCTGATTTGCGAGCCCTTCTTCAAGCTATTGAAGAAAAACGCCAGCTTCACGTGGACAATAGAATGCCAAGTCGCCTTTGACCACATCAAGCATCAACTGTCCCGGCCGCCGGTTCTCGTGCCACCTCACCCCAGATGACCACTTTTCCTGTACATGTCGGTAACAGCTTCCTCCATGGGTGCAGTATTGGGCCAGCATGACATCACCGGCAGAATCGAGCAAGCCATATACTACCTCAGTAAAAAGTTTACCGAGGTAGAAGAACAGTATGAGCTGATTGAGAAGTACTACCTCTTGCTGGTTTGGACGGTGAAAAAGCTGCGACACTACCTGGTGGTCTACCCAGTTTTGTTGCTCAGCCGCCTAGATCCCCTACGCTACCTCTTCGACCAACCGGCCTTGGTAGGAAGATGCGTGAAATGGCAAATGCTCCTTGCAGAATTTGACATCCGGTACGTATCCCAGAAATCCATGAAGGCCCAAGCCATGGCCGACCAACTGGCCCACCAGCCCTTGCTAGATTACCAACCGTTGGAGGATTCATTCCCTGATGAGCCCATCTTCACCATCAACGAGCCGAATCCAGACCAACTGGATCTGGACCAGCTAGTTTCTGACCAACCAGAACCCCATATCTTATACTTTGATGGAGCGGTCAACACTAAAGGCTGCGTGGTAGGGGTCGTCCTAGTGGATACCCAAGGAAGGATGCTATTCGTAGCCAAGCGACTTCTCTTCACATGCTGCTATCCTTGCGGAGTACGAAGCGTGTGTCATGGGACTGCAACTCGCACTGGAACTCCGGGTCACCCACCTGTGCGTATTCGGTGATGCCATGCTGGTAATCTCTCAAACCCTCAACAGGTGGAAAACCCGAGACCCCAAGCTCCAGCCGTACTTGGAACTCGTACTGCAATTAGCAAGTAACTTCCGGTTCTTCGATTTCCAACATGTTGGCCACAAGCATAACCCATACGTGGACGCTCTGGCCATCCTAGCGTCATGGGTAGCGGTTAAGGAGGGTCAGAGAATAGCCATAGAAGTCACAACGCTTCACCAACCGGCCTACAGCGAAAACATCTACCGCCTCATAGAAGTACCTAAGCAGGCAGACGTTAGACCCTCAACTCTACATCCAGCTAACTGCCCCAGCAACCAGCAAACTGCCAACCAATGTAGCGTGCTGGCCCTAGTCGACGAACCGAACAATGTAGAGTCCAGGTCCCCAGACAACGGACTTGAAAACTCTCAGCAAGAAAATCGCCCCTGGTATTTAGACATACAAACCTTCTTGGAGATCGGAGAGTTCCCATCAGAGGCTACCACCCAAGATAGACGTATGTTGTCAAGATTGGCAGCCAGCTACGTCTTCAGCGGGGGACAACTCTACAAAAGATCTCACAACCAGACTCTCCTCCGGTGCATAACCCCGCCCGAAGCACGTACGGTTCTGCAGAAAATCCATGAAGGTGTCTGTGGATCCCACATGAATGGGATCCTCCTGGCGAAAAAGATCATGCTCCAAGGCTACTATTGGAGCACAATGGAGGCAGACTGCACCATGTACGTTCGTCGCTGTCACCAGTGCCAGGTACATGGGAACCTCATCCATGCGCCCCCCAAGGAACTATACAACATGGCTTCCCCTTGGCCATTCTCCATGTGGGCCTTGGATGTAGTAGGCGAGATTAAGCCGACGGCCACCAATGGACACTGATATATACTGGTGGCAGGTGGGTGGAGGCAGTATCCTACAAGACAGTCACGGCAGCCGCCACCCAGAAGTTCTTGCACAACAACATCATCACTCGGTATGGCGTACGCTTCGAGGTGGTGACCGACAACGGCACTAACTTTACAGCCAAGCAGGTCACGAGCTATCTCGAGCAGTGCCATATCCGCCACCTAAGGGCGTCCCCCTATAGGCCACAGATGAATGGAGCGGTCGAAGCAGCTAACAAGACACTGGTCTGAACTCTCAAGAAGATGGTCCGAACACACAAAGATTGGCACGACCACCTTCCGTACGCACTCTAGGCCTATCGGACATCCCTGCAGACCACCATCGGAGCAACGCCAGACTCGCTGGTATACGATTCTAAAGCAATGTTGCCAGTGGAGGTAGAACTCCTGTCCCTTTGCATCCTCAAAGAAGCAGCAAACTCCGATGACCAGTGGTCGGAATCGCGCCTGTTG
This sequence comes from Amphibolis antarctica, assembly GCA_024699675.1. Taxonomy (NCBI): domain Eukaryota; kingdom Viridiplantae; phylum Streptophyta; class Magnoliopsida; order Alismatales; family Cymodoceaceae; genus Amphibolis; species Amphibolis antarctica. The sequence continues at coordinate 29,896 of JAMKPZ010001487.1, read as the reverse complement.
TAGCTCAACCTCCTAGACGAGAAAAGGTTGAAATCCTTGGACCATGCCCAGATTTATCAGCGAAAGATGGGAAGGGCTTACAACAAGAAGGTTTGTCCCTGACTCCTTACGTCTGGTGATCTAGTCCTTCGCTCCATCTTCCCAATAGGTTCAACAGGAAAATTCTCCCCAAACTAGTGTGGCTCGTACGTCATCACCAAAACCCTCAGCGAAGGGGCCGCTTACCTTTTTCATGAAGCCACCCAACAAGAGTTCGGCTCGATCAATTTGTCGCAGCTAAAGAAGTTCTACCCATAAGACGAACTCAACTGGGGATCACTGCGGCCACCACCTTCAGACAAGCCGGCAACCCACACCTCCACCCGACTCTCCATCGGCTGACCGAGGGGTCAGGTCCAGACAGGTACGCCCCTTTCCTTGGTAAAATCCCTTTTATAACTTACACAAAGCATGCACGAGGCATGCAGGATGAGCAGGTCCAACCCTCTAGTCATCCTACCCCGTCCATGGGAGAAAGGAAAAGGATCGACAAAACTAGGCAAAACGGCACCCCACACGTTCGTGTATGTTCCAGGTCACAACCCATTGGAACAGGCCCACGTCCCCCTTAGTGTTAGAACCACGAAACAACTAGCTCACCACTCATCGGAAGATACACCAGGAAGCTAGAAAATGACCTGGTCGTCAACCATAGCCTGTTGCCCAATACTCACACACTCCACTGCCCAACTGGCCTACCACCGGCTGCCACCTCTGACATACCCGGCAGCCACGTCTATAGCTAGTGGTGAGAACAGTTTGCAGCAGCAGGCGGCACATCTGACTCAAGAAGTGCTATCCGGATCTCTGGGATGAACTACCGACCCCAGGAGTGACACCAACTACATCCAGATTTCTACATCAAGAATCTGAGCACCCATCTTGTTCAACTCCGATGGCACAAAGATGGAACTGGGTGAGGAATCTAGGTTTGTCCTTATCCCCATGGTCTTTGCTGATTCTGAGTGGTTACGAGATACCGATGGGAGATCACTCCTCCCCTCGAATGAATATCCAACCTCCCATTTTTACCTAGCCCGAGTGCCACCGAACAATGAGGGAGATCACAACCTTCGGCTCCCTCTAGGTAAGGTGTTCCCCCTTGGACCCAACCACGACAACGTCGGGTTATTTTGCTTGCCAACAGCACGTGGGGAGGGCTAGTTACATTCTTTTATTCAGTTTTCTTATCTTCTATTTTGTAATAGAAAAGAACAAAAAAAAAAAAAAGAGAAGAAGAAAAGTTAGTGGCTAGAATCCCTCTTCAATAGAAAAGAAGAGAGAAAGGAAAAAGAAAAAAACCAAAAAAAAAGAGAAAGAAAAAAAAAAGAGAAAAAAAAAAAGAGAGAAAAAGAAAAGAAAAAAAAGGAAAAGGAAAAGTTACTTGTTGCTGGGTCCTGAAAGCATATGGACTTCTGTGTAAGGGAAGGGTAGATCTTAGGATTTCGCCGTCTGTTGGCAGTCCAATACCTGGCTTTGTCGCGACCAAGTATCCCCTTCTTTCATGGCTTGGCAACCCATCAAAGTCTGCCAATATAACCGAGTGCCGGAACCCATTTGCCAACACTCACTTCTCCTTTCTTTTCTCTTGTCTTAGGGCTTGACATCCCAGCTAAGTCATCAACATTGGGCTTGGCATCCCGCTAAAAGTCGCTTCCACCCCCAGGTTCCGATGCCCACGTTTCAAGAACCCGCATGACTCTATCTGTCATCTTTACAACCCCAGAGCAAACTTGTGAGGAAGAATCAGCATCACTATGGGCAGAAGGACAACTCTTGGATCTCTCCTCTCGACTCATCTTTGTTGCTTGAGGGTCACTTCTGCTGGACAAGGGAACCACACTTCCAAACTCATGTGCGTGAATGTCCAGTGATTGTCTTTAGACGTGAGGTGAGACACCTTTCATTCCCCTGCAAGTCCAGATAGCACGATTGGGTCAGAACAGCTACCTTACGCAGACCCCACCTTGGGCAACCGCTTGGAAGCCCCTCTGCGAAATCAACAAAACAAAACACAGGAAAGAGAGTCAACAGAGAGTGTCCCAAACTTCCTCACACAACTCACTACAGATATTCAAGAATGAGAGGAGGGAACGACACTCCCTGCTCACCTCTGGAAACTAATACACAAATGAGTATGCAGGTAAACAAGTCAATCGAACAATTCAGCCGGTTGCCGCTTAAGAGATATAGCCACCCGGACCCAAACCACGCACGAGATGAGATGTCACGTCGAAAAAGAAGGGGGTTGCCAGGTAAATCAGCCGGCCGCCGCCACCAATACCCAGGGATGGTCGACTCCAGGATATTGACTATCCCATGTAGGAACGAGGAAAGCTCGCCCATGCGCGTCACCTAGCTCAGACGGCTAGACGCCTAGACCACAACCCGGACGAGACGAGATGTCACACGGAGAAAGAAGGGGGCTGCCAGGTAAATCAGTCGGTCGCCGCCACCGATGCCCAGGTACGGGCAACTCCCCAACACTAATCACTCATCGCAAGAATGAACAAGGCCCCCATGCCTCGCCGAACACAGACAACTTCGCGCCACGACAAGGATCAGCGCCAGACGAAACGTTACACAGGAGAAAGAAGAGCCGTTGGAAATCCGGTAAGAAAACCCGATTGCCGGTTCCCCCCGAAAACCACACTTAGACATGTGGATTGGGGAACTAGCCGGCCCGTTGCCAGAAATCCGGTAAGAAAACCCGGTTGTCGACTCGCCAAAAACCATACTTAGATGTGTGTATCGGGCGCCTAGCCGGCCAACCACCGGTAATCCGATAAGAAAACCTGGTAGCCGGTTCCCCGAAAACCATACTTAGACATGTTGATCTGGCGCCTAGCCGGCCCGCCGCCGGCAATCCGGTAAGAAAACCCGGTTTCCAGTTCACCGAAAACCATACTTAGACATATGGATCGGGTGGCTAGCTGGCCCACCGCCGGCAATCCAGTAAGTAAACCCGGTTTCCGGTTCCACGAAAACCATACTTAGACGTATGGATCGAGTGGCTAGCTGGCCTGCTGTCGGTAATCTGGTAAGAAAACTCGGTTGCCGGTTCCCCAGAAACCATACTTAGATATATGGATCGAGGAACTAGCCGGCCTGCCGTCGGCAATCCGGTAAGAAAACCATGTTGCCGATTCCTCGACAACCCTACTTAGATATGTGGATCGGGCGCCAAGCCGGCCCGCCGCTGGCAATCCGGTAAGTAAACCCGATTGCGGGTTCCCCGAAAACCATACTTAGACGTGTGTATCGGGCGCCTAGCTGGCCAACCCCCGGCAATCCGATAAGAAAACCTGGTAGCCAGTTCCCCGAAAACCAAACCTAACATCCCAGCTAAGTCATCAACATTGGGCTTGGCATCCCGCTAAAAGTCGCTTCCACCCCCAGGTTCCGATGCCCACGTTTCAAGAACCCGCATGACTCTATCTATCATCTTTACAACCCCAGAGCAAACTTGTGAGGAAGAATCAGCATCACTATGGGCAGAAGGACAACTCTTGGGTCTCTCCTCTCGACTCATCTTTGTTGCTTGAGGGTCACTTCTGCTGGACAAGGGAACCACACTTCCAAACTCACGTGCGTGAATGTCCAACGATTGTCTTTAGACGTGAGGTGAGACACCTTTCATTCCCCTACAAGTCCAGATAGCACGATTGGGTCAGAATAGCTACCTTACATAGACCCCACCTCGGGCAACCGCTTGGAAGCCCCTCTGCGAAATCAACAAAACAAAACACAGGAAAGAGAGTCAACAGAGAGTGTCCCAAACTTCCTCACACAACTCACTATAGATATTCAAGAATGAGAGGAGGGAACGACACTCCCTCCTCACCTTTGGAAACTAATACACGAATGAGTATGTAGGTAAACAAGTCAATCAAACAATTCAGCCGGTTGCCGCTTAAGAGATACAGCCACCCGGACCCAAACCCCGCACGAGACGAGATGTCACGTCGAAAAAGAAGGGGGTTGCCGGGTAAATCAGCCGGCCGCCGCCACCAATACCTAGGGATGGTCGACTCCAGGATATTGACTATCCCATGCAGGAACGAGGAAAGCTCGCCCATGCGCGTCACCCAGCTTAGACGGCTAGAAGCCTAGACCACAACCCGCACGAGACGAGATGTCACACGGAGAAAGAAGGGGGCTGCCAGGTAAATCAGCCAGTCGCCGCCACTGATGCCCATGTACGGGCAACTCCCCAACACTAATCACTCATCGCAAGAATGAACAAGGCCCCCATGCCTCGCTGAACACGGACAACTTGGCGCCACGACAAGGATCAGCGCCAGACGAAACGTTACGCAGGAGAAAGAAGAGCCGCTGGAAATCCGGTAAGAAAACCCGGTTGCCAGTTCCCCGAAAACCACACTTAGACGTGTGGATTGGGGAACTAGCCGGCCCGCTGCCAGAAATCCGGTAAGAAAACCCGGTTGTCGGCTCGCCAAAAACCATACTTAGACGTGTGTATCGGGCGCCTAGCCGGCCAACCACCGGCAATCCGGTAAGAAAACCTGGTAGCCGGTTCCCCGAAAACCATACTTAGACATGTTGATCTGGCGCCTAGCCGGCCCGTCGCCGGCAATCCGGTAAGAAAACCCTGTTTCCAGTTCACCGAAAACCATACTTAGACATATGGATTGGGTGGCTAGCTGGCCCACCGCCGGCAATCCAGTAAGTAAACCCAGTTTTCGGTTCCACGAAAACCATACTTAGACGTATGGATCGAGTGGCTAGCTGGCCTGCTGTCGGCAATCCGGTAAGAAAACTCGATTGTCGATTCCCCGGAAACCATACTTAGACGTATGGATCGAGGAACTAGCCGGCCTGCCGCCGGCAATCCGGTAAGAAAACCATGTTGCCGATTCCTCGACAACCCTACTTAGATATGTGGATCGGGCGCCAAGTCGGCCCGCCGCTGGCAATCCGGCAAGTAAACCCGATTGCGGGTTCCCCGAAAACCATACTTAGACGTGTGTATCGGGCGCCTAGCCGTCCAACCCCCGGCAATCCTGTTAGAAAACCTGGTAGCCAGTTCCTCGAAAACCATACTTAGACATGTCGATCGGGTGCCTAGCTGGCCTGCCGCCGGCAATCTGGTAAGAAATCCCGGTTTCCAGTTCACCGAAAACCATACTTAGACATATGGATCGGGTGGCTAGCTGGCCCATCGCCGGCAATCCAGTAAGTAAACCCGGTTTCCGGTTCCACGAAAACCATACTTAGACGTATGGATCGAGTGGCTAGCCGGCCCGCCGTCGGCAATCCGGTAAGAAAACGCGGTTGCCGATTCCCCGGAAACCATACTTAGACGTCTGAATCGAGGAACTAGCCGGCCTGCCACCGGCAATCCAGTAAGAAAACCTGGTTGCCGATTCCTCGACAACCCTTCTTAGATATGTGGATCGGGCGCCAAGCCGGCCCGCCGCTGGCAATCCGGCAAGTAAACCCGATTGCGGGTTCCCCGAAAACCATACTTAGACGTATGGATCAGGTGGCTAGCCGGCCTGCCGCCAGCAATCTGGTAAGAAAACTTGGTTGCCGGTTCCCCGAAAACCATACTTAGACGTATGGATCGCGTGGCTAGCTGGCCTACCACCGGCAATCCGGTAAGAAAACTCGGTTGCCGGTTCCCAGAAAACCATACTTAGAAGTATGGATCGGGGAAATAGCCGGCCCGCCGCTGGCAATCCGGTAAGAAAACCCAGTTTCCGGTTCCCCAAAAACCATACTAACACATGTGGATCGGGCGCTTAGCCTGCCCGCCGCCGGCAATCTGGCAAGAAAACCCGGTTGCCGGTTCCTCGAAAACCAAACTTAGACCTATGGATCGGGTGGATAGCTGGCCTGTCGCCGGCAATCCTGTAAGAAAACCTGGTTGCCGGTTCCCCAAAACCCATACTTAGACGTGTTGATCAAGGAACTAGCCGGCCCGCCGCCAGCAATCCGGTAAGAAAACCCGGTTGTCGGCTCCCCAAAAACCATACTTAGAAGTGTGGATTGGGCGCCTAGCCGGCCCGCTACCAGTAATCCGGTAAGAAAACCCGGTTGCCGGCTCCCCGAAAACCATACTTAGACATGTGGATCGGGCGCCTAGCTGGCCCGCCGCCGGCAATCCGATAAGAAAACTCGGTTGCCAGTTCCTTGAAAAACATACTTAGACGTATGGATCAGGGAACTAGCCGGCTCGTCGTCGGTAATCCGGTAAGAAAACCCGATTGCCGGTTCCCCGAAAACCATACTTAGACAAGTGGATCGAGTGCCTAGCCAGCCCGCTGCGGGCAATTCAATAAGAAAACTTGGTTGCCGGTTCCCCGAAACCATACTTAGACGTATGGATCAGGTGGCTAGCCGGTCTGCCGCCGACAATCCGGTAAGAAAACCTGGTTGCTGGTTCCCCGAAAACAATACTTAGACATGTGGATTGGGCGCCTAGTCAACCCACCACCGGCAATCCGATAAGAAAACCCAGTTGCCGGTTCCCCGAAAACCATACTTAGATGTGTGGATCGGGTGGCTAGACGGCCACCGCCGGCAATCCGGTAAGAAAACTCGGTTGCCAGTTCCCCGAAAACCATACTTAGTCATATGGATCGGGGAACTAGCCGGCCCGCCGCCGGCAATCCAATAAGAAAAACCCGGTTGCCGGTTAACCGAAAACCATACTTAAACGTATTGATCGAGGAACTAGCCGGCCCAACATCGGCAATCCGGTAAGAAAACCTGGTTGTTGGTTCCCCGAAAACCATACTTAGACATGTGGATCGGGCACCTAGTCGGCCCGCCGCCGGCAATCTGGTAAGAAAACTCAGTTTTCAGTTCCGTGAAAACCATACTTAGACGTATGGATTGGGTGGCTAGCTGGCCCGTCGCCGACAATCCGGTAAGAAAACCCAGTTGCCGGTTCCCCGAAAACCATACTTAGACGTATGGATCGGGTGGCTAGCTGGCCCGCCGCCGGTAATCTGGTAAGAAAACCTGGTTGGCGGTTCCCCAAAAACCATACTTGGACGTATTGATCAGGGAACTACCCTGCCCGCCGCCAGCAATCTGGTAAGAAAACCCGGTTGCCGGTTCCCCGAAAACCATACTTAGACATGTGGATCAGGCACTTAGCCGGCCCGCTGCCAGCAATCCGGTAAGAAAATGCGGTTGCCGGTTCCCCAAAAACCATACTTAGACATATGGATCGGGTGGCTAACCGGCCCGCCGCCGGCAATCCGGTAAGAAAACCCGGTTGCCAGTTCCCCGAAAACCATACTTAGACGTATGGATCGGGGAACTAGCCGGCCAGTCACCAGCAATCCGGTAAGAAAACTCGATTGCCGGCTCCACAAAACCATACTTAGACTTATGGATCGGGTGGCTAGCCGGCCCGCCGCCGGCAATCCGGTAAGAAAAACCCAGTCATCGGCTCCCCCAAACCCCTAGCATGGCACGAACATTGTCTTTGTATCGATGCCCCATGGCTCTCCCATCATTCTGCACAAGTTCTCGAGGAAACAGTTATACGCAAAGTTCTTTTTTAAATGCATTGGATAATATTTATGATGGGGAGTACAAACAGACACACGAGACTATTCCTCGTCTGAAGACCCCTGGGAATCGAGCCTCTGGGGCTCGTACCTCCAAGGGTCGGATCTCTGATGCTCCTGCCTCCGCTGATCCCGAGCCCGCTCTTAGCGCTCTATCCGCTCCACTAGGTGAATCAACCGGTCCTCACAGCTCAATAACCGAATGAGGACTTCGTCTCGAGCATGGAGACGATCCAGCACCGCACGCAAGTCCTCGGAAAAATCCGGGTCTGAAGAAGTTCTGCCGGCAGACCGAGAAGCGGAAGCAGTGGGCCGGCGCTCGGTTGACTGCCCGTCGGATGATGAGCTGGTCCACTTTGAGGCAAGCCTCTTGTTCCGGCCCAGGTGAATCGATGGAGATGCGGAGGAAGTGGGCCAGTTCCACCATCGCCTCCCTGAAGAGCAACTGGCTAGGTGGTCATCGGCCCGGGATGATCACGCCGCGCATCTGTGGACCATCGCGACCCGTTACCACTGCGAAAGTCATGAGGTAAGTCGCCACGTTGATCTCGTCCTAATGCCCCCCCCTTCGGGAGGATCGTGTTGTTAAGAACGAAGGAGACGAGGTGAGAAACAGGGTTCAGGTCCCGGGCCTTGACAACCTGTTGATGAGAATCGGCTTCCGTGGCAACTGCTGCGTTGATGTCGCCGACGCACCAAGTAAGGCTCGACGAGGAGTAGAAGATGTTCAGGCCGGAAAAGCAGAGGCCCAACACCTCGAACAGGAGTCCGTCAGAGAATTCCACTAGCCTTGACTGAAGGCCCAGAACGAGTTGCGACTCCACCTCTGACAGGTTGGAGTACATCTCGGCCACCAAACTGGGGACGGTCTCGACTCGGTGGAAGTTCGAACGAATGGAAGCATGCCTTGCCTGGCAAATAGCTGCTCCACCTCCGATAGCTGGTAGAAGTTGGCTGGCCTGTTGTATAAAACCGTCTTTACGGCTAGGCAGCCGTCAACGGGGGACGCCAACTCTTGGTTGGTTTCGGGGGGAGCCACGCCATCGGCCGCTGCCTCCTCGGCACTGGTTGGAGTCCGATACCAAGGGAGCGCCAGCCGAACCGACTCCGCGTCCGACGCAGCGTCATCAGAGATCTCGAACGGCCCCGACGGAGTCTCGGCAAGGCGCTGTTGCTGGCCCACCATCATCTTACGGCGCATCCAGCACCACGAACTCTAGGGAGGGGCCTCTTCCGACGCCTCGCCTTCCACTCTGCCTGCCGGTACCCAAGAGCTAGAGGCACTGGGGTCTCGTCGCCGTTCTTCCAACCACCATCGGGACATGGCCTCGGCTGAAGACACGTCGCAACCGTGGTTAGCAAGTTCGAAGAAGACAAACAAACGGGCCGACTCGACTCGGTTAGGACACGCGAGTTGTTTCATCGGCAAGTCTCTCAGCGTGGGCGCATGGCCCCAGAAGCTGGTCGCTGGACGTGCCCTATGACGTTCTTTGTGCGAGGCATGATGATGGTGAAAGAGTGAATTCAAGGCAAGAAAGACGGAAGAAAGTCGAGGAGAAGAGCTCAAGTATGGTGTGACTATTCACTGCCTCGACAGCTTTCGAGAAAGAAGCATGTGAAGCTTTCACATCACATCTCGGATGCCGGCTCCCACAAGGTGGTTGCCGTGTAACTGTCCAGCTAAGAGCTAAGATGTGGGGGAGGTTCAACGTGACGCCGACATAGCCTTCAGACATGGTACGCAAACACTTTCCACCTAGTTACCCGGTCGCCAGCAACCACAAGGTGGCTGCCGTGCAGCCAACCGGCTAACACTATGGCATCCCTCGGTTAAGTGATCGAGAGTGTAAGTATGACTCCATTTAATGACCAGCGATAGACGACTCACAAAGTATGAAGCCTCGCACGGCTTAGCACTCACGCATGGGGGATCGTTCAACCCTAGAACGTCGGTTTCCTTCCACCAAGGTCATACAACCTCGCCTAGGGAGGGGAATTCTATTGACCCCCATGCTTGGACAAAAGAATTGGGGAAGCAGCTGGCTCCCCCGAACCCCCATTGGCACAAAATGGATGGGGGAAGTAGCCGACTCCCCCGAACCCCCATTGGCGCAAAATGGGTGTGGGAAATAGCTAGCTGGCCGTCGGCAGGCCGGTTCAAGGAATTGGTCGTCGGCTCCACCGAACCCCCATTGGCACAAAATGGCTGGGGGAGGTAGCCGGCTGGCCGTCAGCGGGCCGGTTCAAGGAATCTGTCACCGGCTCCCCCGAAACCCCATTGGTGCAAAATGGGTGGGGGAAATAGCCGGTTGGCCGGTTCAAGGAACTGGTCGCCGGCTCACCCGAACCCCATTGGCGCAAATGGGTGGGGGAAGTAGCTAGCTCCTCAAAAAATCCATTTTTGCCAACATGTTCCCCTTTCGTGAGGTAGCCAGATAGAAATAACCGGCATCCTCTTTCCACGTAACGGCTACTGGGTAACTACCCAGAAAGGAAAGGCAAATCAATTAGGGAAATACGACGAGATTTAATCACTTAAATCTCGCAATCAGTCAATTACGCGGTCTGTGTAATCAAACTGGGATCCGTGCTGCCTTCCATCTTTGGATCCCCCCAAAGAAGGAAGGTGACCCCTTATAAAAGAGGTCTCCCCACTCCCAAAAACATAAGCTTCCACCTCTCGGAGAAACCATCGTACGGACGCGGGAGACGCTCAATGCACTTTCGGCCCTTGGAGGAAACGTCGGCTGAGAAGTTCTGAAGAAGGAGAGACGCTTGGAGCCCCGACGTCTTCTCACCGCATTGGAGCGAGGGCTTTTGACCCCCCATCGATGACTCCCTACAGGTAAGTCCCTCCGTCCTCGACGTTTAAAGTATGTTTTCACGATGTATTTTTCGAGCCCCGATAATGTAACACCTTCCCCATGCAAGGGAAAGGTCGGAGGACGGACCCGGGTATCATTCCTTCAGAAATACGTCTGGAGGTATCGGTGGCCGTCATCCCGGCCAGGTGAATCCACCCGGCACGGTCGATTTCTGTTTGATCGCGACCCTCTCGTTAGATTTTCCTTACGTGGAAACTCTGAGTTTCCAAACAGGTTTTATGCTTTTCTTTTATTATTATCCGATCATCGCTTTTCGGGAGGCGTAAGTCTACCCTCCTGATGCCTCGGAAAGATTTCCGGGATGACACCTCCGGCAAGCATCTTTGCCGGCGGTGGCCGTCTAGGTATATGAGAAGTACAACCCGATGGTTCCCATTTTCCAGGAGGTGTAAGTCTACCCACCCGATGCCTCAGAAAGATTTCCAGGATGACGCCTCCGGCATGCATCTTTGCCGGTGGCGGCCGTCCGGGTGTATGAAAACTGCAACCTGATGGTTTCCATTTTCAGGGAGGCGTAAGTCTACCCTCCCAATGCCCCGGAAAGATTTCCGGGATGACGCCTCCGGCATGCATCCTTGCCAGCGGCGGCCATCCAGGTGTACGAGAAGTACAACCCAACGGTTCCCATTTTCTGGGAGGCATAAGTTTACCCCCCCCGATGCCCCGGAAAATGAGAGAACTGGATATGGGGCTCAGGGTACTATTGGGGAAGGTGTTAGGCAACCCTAGACAGCCCGGGCAATCCTGGCCTCTCTCCAGCTCCAAAACGGAAAACCAAATCAGTCAGCCTGGCCACCTATGGCCTCATCCTGGAAAACCTTCCAGGGCATCGGGAGGGATAACTTCATCCCTTCCGGTAAAATAAATGAGAATTGAGTAAAACAAATGAGAATCAAACAAAGCGGGGATTCATATCAGATCTGGCAATAAATGGGGGAGAGAAAGACGCGAAGGTCACCCTTTCGGATCTCTCAGCAGAAGAACTAAAGGTCGGGTGAGGCGGCTGGTTGGGCCGCTGTATAGCTGGTTGAATGTATCGGCTGCTGCGTTATGTCCCCCCTCTGACTGGAGATGAGAATTTACGTTACACTTGGCCAGGGCCGGCACGGATGCATGCCGGTGACCTTATCCCGAAAAGGTGGCTTTGTTCTTTCTGGAAATCAAGAACCGTCGGGTTGTACGTTTGTATACCCGAACGGCCGCTGCCGGCAAGGATGCACACCAGAGATGTCATCCCGGAAATCTTTCCGGGGCATCAGGAATGTAGACTTACATTTGCCGGAGAATGGGGATCAGTTGCCGGTTTGTTATACCGGTTCGTCAGCGACGGACTGGCTGGTTCCCCGAACCATCTACCCAAAAATGGGTTTTCGGGGAGTCGGTTAGTTCCTCGAACCATTCGCCCAAAAATGGGTTTTCGGGGACCTGGCTACTGGCCGTTTGTGCCCGCTGGTTCCCTGAACCCTTCACCCAAAAATGGGTTTTCGGGGAGCCGGCTACCGGTCATTTGTGCTGGTTCCCCGAACCATTCACCCAAAAAAGGGTTTTCGGGGAGCCAGCTACTGACCATTTGTGCCGGCTTGCCAGTGGCAGGAAACGGGAACCGTCGGGTTGTACCTCTCGTACACCTGGACAGCCGCTGTCGGCAAGGATGCATGCCGAAGGCGTCATCCCAAAAATCTTTCTGGGGCATCGGGAGGGTAGAATTACACCTCCTGGAAAATGGAAACCGTTGGGTTGTACTTCTCATACAGTCGGACGGCCGCCGCCGATAAGGATGCATGCTGGAGGCGTCATCTTGGAAATCTTTCCGGGACATCGGGAGGGTAAACTTACGCCTCCCAGAAAACGGGAACCGTCGTGTTGTACATCTCGTACACTCGGACGGCCACCGCCGGCATGGATGCATGCCGGAGGTGTCATCCCGGAAATCTTTCCAGGACATCGGGAGGGTAGACTTACGCCTCCCGGAAAATGGGAACCATCAGGTTGTACTTCTCGTACACCCGGACGGCCGCCACCGGCAAGGATGCATGCCGTAGGCGTCATCCCGAAAATCTTTCCAGGGCATCAAGAGGGTAGACTTATGCCTCCTGGAAAATAGTGATCGGATAAATAAAAAAAAAAGTGTAAAACCTGTTGGGAAACTCAGAGTTTCCACGTAAGAAAAAAATCCGACGAGAGGGTCGTGACAGAACCGAAATTGACCGTGCTAGGTGGATTCATCCGGCTGGGAGGACGGCCACCGGTACCTCCAGACGTATTTCTGAAGGAATGATACCCGAGTCCGTCCTCTGACCTTTCCCTTGCGTGGGGAAGATGTTACGTGGTCGGGGCTCAAAAAATACATCGTGAAAACATACGTAAAACGTCGAGGATGGAGGGACTTACCTGTGTGGTGTCGTCGGTGGGGGATCGAAAGCTCTCGCTCCGATGCGGTGAGAAGGCATCGGGGCTCCGAGCATCTCTCCTTCTTCAGAACTTCTCAGCCGGCATTTCCTCCGAGGGTTCGGGGGAGCCGGCTTCCCCCACCCATTTGCGCCCATGGGGGTTCGGGGGAGCCGGCTGCTTCCCCCACCCATTTGCGCCCTTGGGGGTTCAGGGGAGCCGACTACTTCCCCCACCCATTTGCGATAGTGGGGTTTGTGGGGAGCCGGCTGCTTCCCTGGCTCTTTTGTTCAAGCATGGGGGTCAACACATTTTTTTCAAAATAAAATAAAGTAAATGACATAAGTAGCATTACACACTTTGAACTAATAAATGACCCTCAATTGATTAATTTCACCACCTTATATCTCCATAACCTAATTCCCAATTGAACTCCATGGTGCATTAATGCTCATACCCTTGCTACCTTCCTTCACGTAACCTGTAACTTTGAAACGTTTGGGAGATACCTTAAGATAATGCTCACCAGAATGGAAATTTTTTTCATATCATGATCATTTTTGTGGTGGCACTCGACATAGGTTTATCTCTCCACTCAAACAGGGTGATGAGAAAGGAAAATAATTCACTTTAGAAAACTAGGTTAACTAGACATTAATTCAAATGAAACAGGAAGACTCAACCCATTACACAACTTAATTTAAAATCCATCTCATCTAAGGGCAATAGGTTACTTGGAATTGGCTTTGGAAATTCTCGTCTCAATATAATCGGGTCTTCCCATTAATTCTAATAGCAATACTTGAAACTTACATTCCTCAAGGTTTGTTCTTGAGTAAAAACATAAAAGATATTAAAGATGTGAAAATCAAAGAAAATCACAAATATTGAAAAATCACAATGAGTTTTTTGGCTGGGTGCCGGGTAGGTGAACCGACTGCCGGTTCGAGGTAGTGACGGATGTACGCGGTGCTTCAAAGGGGACGATGATGGACCCAAATCCGAACTATTTATGAAGGAATTGATTATCACACAAAGACACTCTTAGAATCTTTGAGTCAAGATGGATTTCTGAACCAAGGAATAGATAATGTTTGGAAATTTTAAGATCTAGCCAAAAGAACTGCCCAATGGGAGAGTATTGCTGAAGTAAGTCAGGAACAAATTCCTACTCCTATGGGAGTCCATATTGTTGAATCACATGTTGCTTTAGAAGCTAAAATGGCTAGCTTGATACATAAAATTGATGAATTACAACTTAAACAAAAGATTGAGCCTACCATGCCTAAATGTACAAGTTGCTTTGCCATAGGTCATGTTGTAGAGGACTGTCCTATTTTACATGAATCTGAAGATGTTAATATTTTATTTTATAATCAACGTAACAATTCTAATTTCAATCCTACTTATAATCTTAGGTGGAGGAACCATCCTAATTTTTCATGGAAAAACCTAGGACAGCAACCACCTCAATCAGTAGGACAGTCTTTTATTAAACAAAATGCAATGAACAATAGTTCTTTAAATTTAAATCACAACCAACCTATTCATGATCAAAATGTTAAGAGACAATTAGCAAACTTAATGCAAAGAGTAGAAACAACATTAAAATCCAATTCACAAATTGTTGCACATGATCAAGCTATTAAAAGAATTGAGACACAATTGAACCAAATATCTAATTCACTTAATCTAAGAAACAAGGATGCTTTTCCAAATCAATTTGTTCAGAATCCCCGTTTTCCTAATGGGCACATAGCTCATGGAGGGGATGAACAACACCACATAGCTTAAGCCAATGAGGCTGCAGTTTGGTGGTGTCTGTTCATAAACCACCTGATTTTCTTATGAGCCATTAAAATTCCACAAGCATAGATACATAGGAGCACTATTTTTATTATATTTTTTTTGTGAAGAAAAATTATAACACCTCCTTATCATCAATTTTTATTGATACATAACGCTTGTTTAATTTCTACAGCATTACTTATGCATTTCATATGCTTTATCCTATTAAGTTCAATGTGTTATTCAGCATGCATCACATTTTCATGTTTGATGTTGGGTATGTTTGTTATATTTCGTATTTGTCAAGAATTTTCCTATCTATACTTAACTTTTCCATTTACATTGAGGACAATGCAAAGTTTAAGTATGGGGGGAAGGTTTATGTTTAAGTAAGTTTAAGTATGGGATTAAGGTTTTTGTTTAAGTAAGTTTAAGTATGTTAAAAGTGTTCAAAAAAATTTTAAAATTTTCTTTTCTGATATTTGTGATTTTCTTTGATTTTCACATCTTTAATATCTTTTATGTGCTTTTCTCAAGAATAAAACTTGAGGAATGTAAGTTTCAAGTGTTGTTATTAGAATTAATGGGAAGTCCCTATTATATTGAGAGAAGAATTTCTAGAGCTAATTCCAAGTAACCTATTGCCCTTAGAGGAGATGAATTTCAAATTAACTTATGTAATGGGTTAAGTCTTCCTGTTTCATTTGAATTAATGCCTTGTTAATGTAGTTTTTCTAAAGTGAATCATTTTCCTTTCTCATTACCTTGTTTGAGTGGAGAGATAAACCTATGCCGAGTGTCATCATAAAAATGATCATGATATGAAAAATTTTCCATTTTGGTGAGCATTATCCTAAGGTATCTCCCAAACTTTTCTATGTTAGAGGTTATGTAAAGGAAGGTAGCAAGGGTATGAGCTTTAATTCACCATGGAGTTCATTTGGGAATTAGGTTATGGAGATATAAGGTGGTGAAATTAATTGATTAAGGGTCATTTATTAGTTCTAAGAGTGCAATGCTAGTTATGTCATTTACTTTGTGTTATTTTGAAAAAAGAAAAAAGAAAGGAAAAGGAAGTTACTGTAAAAAAAAGGAAAGAAAAAGAAGAAGAAAAAGAATCAGAAAAATTCAAGGAATCAATGTCAATATAGGTAGAAAAGGGAAATATTCAAAGTCACTTGGGATGTGAAAATGAAGTAGCATGATAGTATATCAACAAATTAACATTTTGAGTGATGGTGTATTATTGCCTTATCCCATGTCTATCGGCCAAAGTACTTTCCAATATCTTAGAAAGGAAGGGAATATCTTAAATTACCCTTTTTTGTTGGTGAGATGTGTGCCTACTTTAATGATTTAATTTTTGATTGAGAGTGGTGAATGTGTGAATTCCTCTTGCTTGTACAAGACAAATGGTTCTCATGAATAGGTGACTTCTTGTTCACATTTTAAAATGAATATATTCAATTTAAAGGTAAGGAGAGGGAGTGTTGAAAGACTGAGCCACCTCATTCCCCTAAAATTTTTATAGCAACAAATGATTCAAAAGATCTTTTGGTTGGTTCTATTTCTCTTTCCTCTCTCTCTCTTTTTATTTCTTGGGACTTTGTGGGTGTATCCACTGAAAACCCTCTGGAGACACAACTCTGCCACTAGGGTAACCTAGGGGTTTAAAAGCTTGCTGCACCTGCTAAGTGTAGTCGTGTTCTCTACAAAAGTGTCCTAGCATAGTTTTAGTAAATTTTATTTAGTAGTTTTTGTTGCTTTCATAGTTTTTATAGTCTTAATTTAGTATTTTGCTAAGGGACTAGCAAAAACTTAAGTATGGGGGATTTGTTCAAACTCAAAAGTGTGCATTTTATTGATATTAATTCATACATTTTAATGAGGTTTAGTTGCATTTTGCATTGAATTATGATGATTACAAGGTTAATTATACTTTTGAACATTATGCACGTTTATTCACTTTAATGATGCATGAATTAAGTTTTAAGTCGTGAATTATGTTTGTGGTGATTACCTACTGAAAAAGAAATGAATGATTGATAATTGACACTTTAGGATGCTGATAAAATGATTAATTCACAGGAAAAAAAAATCATGATTTATGTCTAAGTGCAGAGTCCGAGGGTTAAGTTGTTTACCCATGAACTTACACAAGGGTAAACTAGATTAACCTTGAGCCTATGCCCTGTTTGTTCTGTGCAATAAATTTCATTGATGTAATAGCGATTGCAATTATAGTTAAGGTTTAAATGTTATGAATTATTTCTCCTATAATATGATGTGTTTCATGAAAGGTATTTCTTAAGTATTTGCAGGGAAATTTGATGAGCAATTGTAGAGAAATTTGCATAAGAGTAGAATTGAGAAATTTAATTTAGCTAAAGCTCAACCATGGAGAACGTGGATGGATAGGCTAAAGAAGTGGGCTTACATGGAATGATCTCACATATTCAGATGTGCACCATGTCCTTGTTAACTACTAGCTCATGAACTACCACTCCTTCCATCTATAAAACAGTCTCGTAGCCATAAAACTAAACACCCCGCCCTCCTCTTCATCCAGGGCACCATTCATAGGGCATTCTCCATCTTCTCCATCTTCCACCTTCCACTCATTCACTTCTTCCAAGAGGAGATTGATGACCTCTTCTCTAACCGCTCTTTTAGTGTGTTTGCTATTCTTTTCTCAACCTGAGCGTATCCTTGAAGGAGAGACTTTCGGCGTCGACTGTTTCCTCCTCTGTTCTTTGGTGTAATTGTGGAGTGACGACTAAAATCTCATTTCAAGGTCGAAAGGAAGGCTCGTCAGATTGACGACCCAGTGGACCAGAAGTAAAGACAAAGAGAAGTTCTTAGCTTGAGCAAGTTTCGAAGGGAGAAATTATAGTGAAACATTAGGTGTTCTTTCCTTTTCCTTTTCCTTTATTTTTACTTTTCCTTTATATTTACACTCAAATTTACAAACACCCATCTTATCAACTCGGTTACGAGATTTAGAGAATGATTTTATGTTTACTGTGATGGATGTTGCATTTTTTTTTTAAAGTTATTTGTATTGTGTTGTGTTTCATGCATTATGTTGTTTGTTGTGTTTTAAAATATTTAGAAAGATGAAAAATATAAGTATTCAACTCTTAGAAGTTTCAGTTAATTCGAATCGTACTGTTTAAATATCTAGAACTCACAATTACCGCACAACCCCTGAGTAATTTCAAGGGTCAAGACGTTTACCCACGAGCTACCTCAAAGGTTAAGTGCTTTCTTTGTGCAAAATGACAAATTTTATGCAAACTGAAGTGTATAATCTTAAGAATTAAGAAGAATTAAATACTTAGAAGTAAAAGTCATTGGATAGAGTCTTTCAATGCAAAATTTGAATCATTTACTAAAAGACTAATTTTAAAATCAAAATATTCTAAGTGGTGAAGAAATTAAAGTTAATGAAAAATTCTCTGGAAGGTACAATTTAATAGGTATTTAAAGAGCATCCTAATGGTTAATTGGGATGGAGCAATTGTGACATTGCTTAAAAGAAATATAATTACTTGTTTCATTAATTGAATACATCAATTTAGTTAAACACAAAGCAAAACTAATCCCTGTGGACAAATCCGTACTTGCACACTAATTACATCTAAACCTATGCACTTGCGGTGAAATTAAAATATTTCGAACACATACATTATTAAGAAGTGGATCTATAAAAGTTCGAAACAATTATTAAGGTTCCTATTATGTTATAAGATATTTGGCAAGATGGTGATTTTGCTCACCCCTTCTGTCGACAGGTTAGGTTAGGGCATGGGTTTCCCTTCCACCTTCTTGGAGAGAGCCACCACCTCATTTTGTAAGCTCAGGTAAGGTTGCTCTAGCAATGGAATTTCCTTGTTGAGGTGGGAAAAAACTCATCAGAGCTTCCCTACATCACTGTTGTAGGTTATAATTCAAGAGACAAACCTACAGCATCAACGAGTTACCAAGGAGAGAACGGAGGAACAAGTGAGTGCATGCTCCTTCCTTTTTTTTTTACTGAGCATGCCTCATATGCTTTACTATAATTTTACCTTTATGATAAGATTTTTCTTGGTGCAAGTATACGAATGAAGTTTTCCTAGCGATTACTTGGTTAAGGTTAAATCAGAGCTTTACCGTGAGTGGTGGTGTAAGGATTTTGTGTTATTTTATGGGTACGAGTTGGTAAATAGCTAGGATGATTTATGATAAGCTCCACCCCTCTATGACTCTTGGATATGGGCCCAATCTACAACTCTCTATTTTTTGGATGAGTATTGGATAGGACTCATGTGTTATGCTAGTGGCATAAGAGAGGGCCAATCCTACCCATTAGAGGTATGGAGTTGAGGGTGTATTGGCTGTGGATTCTCTGATCTAAATTTTTGAAAGTTTGGGTGTGATGTTGGCTGTGAGGCAATATGCCTTAGCTCCCATGCTAACCACTGTACTCTTTGTTTGAGAATGTTTTTCTTGTTCTTACCTTGTTCATTGGGTGTGCATTTTGGACTTCATTGATTGTGTTGAATATTTGGTTGGTTCTTATTCTTTAAATTGCACATTCACGCCCCAAGATTCCTCCTAGTTGACATCGCAATCAACGGAGATCAGCTTGGTCACTTTTTGTCCTTAGGTCCCAAATTGCAACTTTTTGATGACAACATTACAAGTGGGAAATGAGGCCGCTCTTTTTCTTTTCCATTTGAAGGTAGTGTCTACAATGTAACACAACTAGTAGTGTGTGAATTGAATTTTTCTTCTAGATTGTGGTTTGATGGTGGAATGTGTGAACTAGAACCTTTTGTTATCCGGTTGTGTTAGTCGATGTACTGGCTACTCCTTTGATTTAAAACAAAAATGCTTATTGGCTGGGTTTCTTCTTCTATCTTTGTAGTCATAATGGTTTGATAATTGTGGTATGGAAATTTAGCTTCGATTGTCTGTATATGCTTTAAGAAAAATGTTGAAATTATGTCAGCCCATCTAAAATGGGTGACGGGGTGTGACAATACAATATAGGCTATTGGCAATACGTAGTTGGAAATAACTAACAAAAAACTCCCAACAAATGCAACTTTAACTCTAACTAACAACTCTTTTGACCAACTTTAATTATAGTACAAGAGTTAGAGTTGAAATTGAAATGACAAACATACAGTGTAAGATTTAGTCTCAGTCATTCAATATTGATGCTCACAACAAATTAAAATTATTGTGAACACCAACATACAGACTTTTCTTCCCTCCAAATGTATGAATTAAACATTGATTATTGGTAGCTTGGCAAGATTAATTGATTAGTAAGTAATTTAACAACTCCATAGGTATAATTGTTAACTTAATATTTTAAAGAAAAAAACTTTGTACTGCTTTGGGTGACCACAGTCTAGGTGTAGACAACTAAAAGAGATTTGTGTCATTCGAAAAGAAAAATGAGAAAATTAGTGAACATTCAATTCATTCCTTAAATGAGAGCATATATGGAGGGTGCTAAGAATGAGAGCTGGTATTTGTTGAAGCCACAGCGCTTGCCGTCGCTGGTATATGCCTTCAAGATCAATATTCCATACTATCTTATTGTTGAAGCAATGACGAGGCGTTGCAATTGATACAAGTGAGAATATGATTCTAATTCTGCTTTCTTGCTTCCAACTTGGCGGCACTCGCATGTATTGCCTAAGATTAGACGGTTGATTCCGATTTATATTATGTGTTGCCAACATTTGCATTGCTTCTAATCGGAAGACACTAGGAAAATATACTTGGAATATTTAACGTATATAATAAAATCTACTTCACGTGTTTTTTTTTCTTTTTGGCTTTCTTTTTCTATTTGACATTCGTAATTAATTCATAAGAAGGATGCCTCATATTGTATCAACGGTTCAAAATATGTACGTGTGAGGGGTCCGTTTGTTTGAAAGTTAAATATTATGTATTTTCATTTTTAATATATATAATTATGAATAATAATATTTATTAAATATCTTTAATATAAAATATTAAAATATTATATCAAAAATTTACATTATAAATCATATTATTTCATAAAATATATGAACTCTATTTCATTTAATTCTATTGCTTACGTAAACACTACCGTGGTCAAATGCCATAGTGTCCTGTACGGTGAGCTGTTTCACAATAATTATCTCCTTATGCATACAATTCTTTTAACTTGGTCTTGGTAAATAATATATTTACATGGAGAGATCAGAAAGTGAGAGTGTGTGTGTGTGATAATCTCCTTTAGATTTATTGCCTTTTTCCTTTGAAAATTTGAAAGTAATCTTTTGAGTGTATGAATTTATGTCAAATCCTTTAGGAATTCAACTTGTGTTGTTAGGGTTTAATGTTTAAGATTTACGTAGGTAAGATTCCTATAATTTCAAATTTTTAGTACAGTTATTGAAAGTGGAAAAATGGCAATATTTTTAAATAAGTTTTTGCTAGTTAGTTCAAAATTCCTTAATTCGTAAGTGGTATTTAACGATATATGACTATTTCATCTGGCCAAGAAATGAAAATATGTTAACATCTTCGTTAAAAATTAAATTAAAACCGCAATTGACTAAACAAAAGGGAAAATCAGGTAGGGGCCGGAAGGTTAGTGAACGCACCTTCCCTTGTTGCTTCGCCCACGCCTAACTTCTACTTTGCCAATGGCTCCACTCACGTGCAAGCCTTTGCACTTTTCGCTTCCATTACAAGTGTGCCTAATTCTCTCACCCCATCTTACTGCTCCACTCATGGGCGATCTTTGGACTTTTGGCTTCCACTACGAGTGTGCTCGATTCTCTTCTCTTGTCAGTTCGCATTCTCGACATGTTACCGCCCCCATAGATCTGCACATCACAAGAAATATGGTATTTACCGAGGGATTTTGATTGGTCACTGTAAACTAAAAATTCATCACTAAGCTTAGTCATGAAAAGTGATACGAGAGATTTGTATTTCTAGAAATGATGAAAAATAATAGAAAATGGAAATAATAGAAAATCAATTTTCATTGTAAAGGCGTTTGTGCAATTTTTTCTTATGGGAAAGTGATAACCGTTAAAAAGTACGGGAAAAAACATGCTCATGCCTGTTGCTCCTTATTAGCTACTCTATGTTTTTTACTATTGTATTTTGGTTATAAATGTGTTTTGGTTATCAGATCTGAGCTTGAGTTTTCTTTTGAATCCACTTATCATCTAAGGCTTCATTCAGCAAAAAAGATTTGAGCTTCAATCACTGTACATCATTAAATCCTTATAGTAATATTAGATACCTACAGTAAAATATTGTTTTAAATTATTTAAATTATTAAATATTAACATTAACTTAAAAACTTTTAAAACAATACTTTCATTTAATACAAAACCTATCTCTCACCGTCGAAACCCATTTCACCTTCACCTGCATGGCAGGACAACTGACACTTCTGCAAGCCCTCACCCTTCTCCCCCCTTTGATGAATTGTGTTAAAATAGTTGTGCTGTACATCGTCCCTTGCCATCACCACATTGCCGTGATCGGTCGCCAAACATCCATATTCTTCAACACCAATGACACTATTCACTAATCCCTAATTCCATTTTGCTATTATTTTAACTGATAACTCAAATCGGTTGCGGATGGCCTGAAAACCACCTTTCTCATGTTTTTTTTTGCAAATCAACGGTCGGTTAGCCAAATCCGACGAACCTGTACATTGATCGATAGTTGTTCGCAAGGTGCATTCGAGTTGACAGTTACGGTTTGTGAACAAAAATGGAGTAAGTTTTGAAAATATTCTTTCAGAAGCTTAATGTTGTTATAACTTCTGTATTACCTTTCAAAGACAATAATGGCAAACCAAGGGAATGTATATCTCATACATTTGTAACACCAAAACACATTGTGCATGTTCTGCTAATATTTCTTAAATGTATTAGATATGTACTTGTTTGTAATCTAATATGCTTCATTGACAATTTTAAAACCTTAGGATATATTTTGATAATTTTTTTGTATTTCCAGTCATGATTTATTAGATCAGTTATGAAAGTGTTTTTCATGAGAGAAGGTATTAAATTAATACCTAATTTCTACTTTATCTTAAGGTGGTTTTCTTTTAGATGTCATTCCTTTTATCTTATTTTTAATTATTTCAAATGGTTTTATAGGAAAAGGACATAGGTTTAGGAAGCTTGTATTTGTATCATCAAATCATTACAACCCATTTTAATTTTTATGTTATTTATTGTCAAGTATTTCCTTCTATAACATTACTTGTTGATTAACATATGTTGTTGGTGATTTGCATGTTTATGAATAAAATATTCCTAATGAAACACATCGAACAATGGGCATACAAATGTAGGAAATGATACTATTTGTGCAAAATATTTACCTTAGGTCATTGGAGTCCCTACTTGAAAGGACTAATTGGTTAGAACTAGAGTTGGTTGAGAAAATTGAACTTCTTTGGGTTGTTTTGTCTAAAATTGTCAAGTGGTTTAAAAGTGCATACCCTCTAATTCAATTAGTGCATAATGTCGAATATACAGGTAGTCAAATTGTGTCAAACATGTTAGACAACCATTAGAGAGTTTGTTTCGACACTTGTAGAATGATGTCAGACATGTTTAAGAAGATTTGTTATATTTTACAAGAATGTAATCTTTTAATGCACAGTCGTTGGGTTAGTGTTGAAGAGCAAGTGAAGATTTTCCTAGAAACAATAAGTCATGGTCAAAAAAATAGAATGATGCAAGTAGCATTGCAACATTCTGGAAACACAATTAGTACTAACATATACCGTGTGTTGGATGCAATTGATGCATGGGCCCCTTACGTTATTTGTCCTCGAGAACCTCTTGATCATAAGACACCCCAATTCCTTAGGAACAATGCTAGGTTTATGCCATTCTTCAAAGATGCTATTGGAACTCTAGATGGTACTCACATGTTAGGGATAATGTTTAATTAATTATCTATTTATGTTTTGATGACGAGTAATGTTAAGTTAAAGTCTTGAAAAATATAAGTTTAATGTTGATTGTCATATGTATTTAATATACATGTTATCAAATGAGTCACTCAATTATTAACTCCACCGGGAAAAGTTATTAAGTGTCAACTATATGTGAGTTTGTAAAGTTATGGTATAACTATACATGAGTCTATAATGTTAACCGGTAACTATATAGAGCTAGTTAACTATGACATTTCTTATTTGTTATTTATTATATATGTACTTTATTTGATAATTATATGGAGTAAGTTCGTATACTTAGAACCTAACTACATGGACATTAAATTGTTATAACAACATTGCATAAGTCTTACTGATTTATCAAACCTCATTCTATATATCTTTTATTTAATGTTATTGTGAGAAGATGTCTTGTAGGAATACTGATTCTACAGGATATACCTGTTCAACAAAAATACCGATTCAATAGACATTAATGATGATGTATACCCCTCATACTTGGGATCATGGTGCATCGAAAATTCCTCTAGCTCTCACTAGAATTTCCTCTGACACTTATGCTCAGGCGGTGTCGTTGGGTCTTCCACTAGAATTTTTGATAAGCCTAACCAGAAAATCCGCCTTCCCTTGCACCAGAATTTCCTTTGGCCTTCACATGAAATTCCACTATCCTGCCACCGGAAGTTCCTCTAGCTCTCATTGAAACTTCCTTTGGCACTTCTACTTGGGAGGCAACGACCTCCCCTCACACTAAAATTTCTTTTAGCCTTCACAGGAAATTCCACTATCCTGCCATTGAAAGTTCCTCTAGCTCTCGTTAGAACTTCCTTTAGCACTTGTGCTTGGGAGGTGACTACCTCCCCTCACAGCTGAATTTCCTTTGGCCTTCATAGGAAATTCCACTATCCCGCCACCGAAAGTTCCTCTAGCTCTAGTTGGAACTTCCTTTGGCACTTGTGCTTGGGAGGCAACTGCCTCACCTCGCATCTAAATTTCCTTTGTCCTTCATAGGAAATTCCACTATCCTGCTACCGGAAGTTCCTTTGAATCTTGCCAAAACTTCCTCTAGCACTTCTACTTGGGAGGTGACCACCTCCCCTCGCACCAGAATTTCCTTTGGTCTTCATAGGAAATTCCACTATCCTGCCATCGAAAGTTCCTCGTCGGAACTTCTTCTAGCACTTCTGCTTGGGAGGCGACTGCCTCCCCTTGCTCTAGAATTTCCTTTGGCCTTCACAGGAAATTCCACTAGCTCACCACTTGAACTTCCTTTGGCACTTCACTCGAGAGGCAATGGCCCTCTCACAAGAATTTCCTTTGAGCCTTATAGGAAATTCCTCTGGTGCTTGTTGCTTATAGATTTTGAGTAAAACTTACCAGAATCTACAATTCTCTCATCCTCACCTCGAATTGCAAGACCTATCACCTTGAGGCAGATTCCAGGTAGCCATCCAGAATCCACATCTCACCCTAATCTACTTCCCGCATGGAGTAGCTTATCTTATCCAATCCACAGCCTCTTATTGGCTGGGTTAAAACTAAGGTGGCTAGGTGGCACAAGTTAAGGTTTTCAGATCCTGTCTCATAGGACAACCTATCAGTGCCCTATATATGGCCCCTCACATGAGAAATGAAAATAACAACAACACAGAAGATGAAGAGGCTTCCAAGAGATTCCTACCCAAGTTTCTAGGTTCTTTGACATCTGATACATGTAGGTAAGCTCTAATGCCTTCTCTTCTACTCTTCTTGGGTTGAAGGGGATGCTGAGCAGTCCCTCTAGCTATCCTCTTTCCTCTCGACAAGATTGATGGTTGGCAGTATTGCCAACTATAGTCCTATTGGATTCATCCAAGCAAGGATGAATCCCCTTTGGTTGTAGGGAGAGGAATGGAGGCTTTGCTTTATCACTTTTCCTCCTTTTCCCTCCTTGATGAATCCTTCAAGGAGGGAATGTTACCTTTCTGTTGTCTTTTAGCATTGATTTTTGTTTTCATTGTCATTTTCGCATGAAACCTTGCTTTACGACTTTTTCTGGAGGTTTAGCTCGTTTGACCTAGCATCTTGCCCAAATGATGCTTTCTGGGCGGGTTAGGGAACTCGTCCTAGAGCTTATGATAGACCATTGTCATGAGTCAGACATTAGGCATGAATCCTTGCCGTTGTCCCTCCACCCTCGAGTTTTCATTTTATCTTTATCCTTCTTGACTTTTACGCATCTTCCCTATTTAGTCAAGTTTCCATGCATATTTAGTTGTCTTTTGGTTTACTTGCTTTTGAGGCAACACATGTATCCTTGTGCCCCTCTCTTTAGGTGAGGAATCCAAAATCTAGCTTGGGACCAAGTAGATTCCGGTTATTTGCTTGGATGGCTCTACCAGATACCAGATATGCTTCTAGAATCTATAGCAGTAGCCCCAAGTCTCTTCCTCACAGCCAAAATATGCATGCATCCTTGCATATTCCATATTTTACTAACATTTATTGCACTCTACTTTGCATTACTGCATCTTTCCAGTACATGAATCCTTGCACTGGAAATGAGGTGTCTACACATGAACCCTTGTGTTTACACCCTCAGTTTTGGCCTATGCACGTATCCTTGCATAGGCCTAATCACATTTTATTTCTTTGCATGTTTGTTGCTCTTCTAGGACCATGTGTATTGCATGCAACCTTGCATTTGTACCAGTGGTAGACCATTTTTTTGGACGGGCTATTTCCCAACTTAATAGATTTCAAAGTTTGGTTAAGATACCCAATCGGATATCTGAATTTATTCTATCCACTTTTCTTTCTTGGATCCTCCTTATCCCCAATAGGTGATCCAGAATACTATTGGTTACACTCGGATTCTCGATTGGTCTATTGGATTCCAAGATATGCTTCCCAGAATCCCTAGTGGTGGCAACTAGATTGTTTTGTTGGGTTTTATGTTTATTGAAGCTATAGAGAGGCCAGGTTATCTCGGGCTAGCTGGGGGTGTCTAACACCTTCTCTACCGGTACCTAGAACCCCTTACCTAGTTCTTAGTGTTTTGCAGACCAATGAGTTTTCTTTTCCTTATTTTCTCTCAAAAACAAGGTGATGACTCTGTATCATTTTTATCTTTGATTTACCAAACGAGTTCCGCTCTGTGGCTCCCTCTCTTGAGGGAGATGAATGCTCATCTTTCTTTTCCCCCTTCCCTCCTTTGGCACGACCAAGGAAGCAAGAAAAAGGGGTCACATCATCGAAACACAAATAGATAATTAATAGAACATTATCTCTAACAGAAACCTATAGAAAATTATATTTGTAATAAAATAGTAATTCGTTATACCGATTATTCCTAATGGTATAATGTTTTAGAATTCCAATATATTTCGGTATAATGATTTCCAAATGCAGTATAACAATTTACGAACCTACAAAAGACTTACTTAGCATCATCAAAACTTACCTTCCTTAACACCTCGGAAAATCCCCAATCTCCTGAAAATCTAAGAAACAATCCATTGTTTCCTAGTCTTCAGCCAAGATTGAATATTGATCTCTTGCTAGTACTATTTTTGAGATTATATGGTTACGTGCTTTAATGAAAGATTTGCAAGTTGAACAATTTAGCACTACCCTCGTCCACTATGACAATGTTGCAGCAATGCAGATTGCAAAAATTCCTGTATTTCATGAAAGCACCAAACATATTGAAATTGTTTGCCACTTTGTTTGTGAGAAGCTCCTACAAGGTATAATTGAGTTAATATTTGTTTACTCACAACATCAAATAGCAAATGGATTAAAGAAGCCACTACGCCGATATCCCTTTCAACAATTTGTGTGTAAACTATGAGTCATTAACATTCTCACCGCAATTTAAGGGGGAGGAGTGTTAGATTTTATTATTTCTTCATGTAATCTTTTGTACATATTTGTTATTCTCTCAGATCCCTGGATCCGATTATGTAAATGAACTTGTATTTTTTCATATTTAAAGTGTGGAGCTGCCTCGATGTATAGATGTGGTACGTTTTCCCAACTAGGGTTCCTATGTGTGGCTGCTCCTCTTCAATAGGCACTCCACCTTCTTCTATTCATCTTTGGTTGTTCGAGTTGTTGATTTCAACACATGCATATACATTTCTATATGAAAAATCAAACAATTATCACAAAATGCCTATCTACTCCTCTAGTTATTCATTGTTGCATGCAATTTCTATTTTTTCTTGGCAATGCAGAGGGACATTTGATCACTGGACATGAAGGAAATGCAATAGCAATAGATCGAACACACCACTAATTCATAATATCAAGGTAATGTTTATTTAAGTAGTGAAATTAGGTGGAGTGAGGTTTATATTTTTCAAAAAATTACATGATTTACGATGTAAGCTTTTGGATATTTTTGGTATGATTTTTTGGTATATAATATTAAAAGTGTTTGATTAATATTACCCATTTGTACAAGTGCAGTTGATTAATGCTAATAGCATTAGTAACTTATAAAAAGATTTAATTCTTGATAAATACAAAAATCATTACAAACATAAAAAGAAAAACCATGCAACCTATCAATTTGTCTCTAGTTCAAAGGAATTTTCTTAAGAGAAAATTGACCAGTTCTAGAAACAATATGTAATTATGTTATGATTGAATGCATTTTTTGTTTTTTTTTTACTTTTAGTCCTAGAAAATGAACATCACTCTCATATTCCTATGTATAAATATTTTTATCTCATATATCTAAAAATTTGAATGGAAAGTAAGCTATGTTGGCATCCACAATCCTAGGGCTGTGGGTGCCTCTCACACAAGGAATACAACCTATCACATGAATTTTTCATTTCGCCCTATCTCTATGTGAAAGATGTCTTGGGCCCAAATTTGAGACTAAGAACCATTGAACTTGATATTAATATTTGCCTTCCCAACCATGGTATTTCAGTCACAAAACTTTGTAGCTTACACAGTTTACTATTCCAATATGTATCTTTATGTTTATCATTTCAATTAATTTGCATCATGTAGTTTGTCCTTTTTTTAGTTCTTTCTTGTTGCTATTAAAACTATTATATGAGATCAATGCAAATTGAGAACTGTGTTACTTTATTAATTTGGAATTTTATTTTTCTTATTATTTAGATTCTAACGTATAATTTCATTGACCTAATAACACCATTTATTGTACTTTCATCCATTGATAATATCTTTCATCTTATAGTGTTGTAACATGATTTTGCCATAGAAAGCAGATGTATAATTCCATTGCTATTAAAACTATTTTCTTCGCCATGGTGTTATTTTACTATTCCAATATGTATCTTTATGTTTATCATTCCAATTAATTTGCATCATGTTGCTTTCGTAATGTATTAACATTCAATTTTTTTAAGGAACCATATTTTTATACACTAACGTACCATCATTGTTGTAAGTGCAATTCACAGATAATATTGCATAATATAGGACTTCATTGAGATTATAACATTTTCAAATTGACATAAAAAGTACCATCATTGTTTACTAGTTTTGAGTTGTCTAAGGATAATATAACATGATGAATGTTGTGAGGATATTATTACAAGTTATTTAACATGTTTGGAAGTGACAATTATGCTTTCTACCCATTTGAAATGATAATGTTCTTAAATGTATGTGATTTATGCAATGTGGATGTGATTCATGTGAATTGTGAATGTGAATTTATACAATTATGCTTTTTAGTTCATTTATATACAAATGAATGCATGGTATTGGTGTTATACATGATTATACATCTATCACAAAAAGAAATTAGTAACAGATGTATCTAGACTATATACTAAAATATGATGGCAAATCGGTCACAAATTACTATTTGTGACAGACTATATACTCAAAAGTGACAGCAATATCTGTCATGAATTAGTATTTGTGACAGACTATATATTAAAAAGTGATGACAAAATCCATCACAAATAAATTTGTGACAGACTATTTACTAAAATGTGATGGCAAAATTTGTCACAAATGTTAAATGAAATATACTCTAATATAAATAGTGATGGACTAATTTGTCACTAAATCCCAATTAGTGATGGATTCATCTGGAAATTTGTGACGGATTCATCTATCACTAATTGGATTTAGTGACAGATTAGTTTGTCACTATTTACAGATTTGCCATCAATTTTTAACTTTTTAGTAATGGATTTACATCATCACTAAAATCGATATCCATCACAAATTCAATTTTGTGGTGCCTTATTTAGTGACAAATGGGAGGACCATGTAGTGACAGATTTTCAGTC
>JAMKPZ010001486.1:0-33392 GCA_024699675.1 Amphibolis antarctica | reverse complement strand
CAAGGAACTATACAACATGGCTTCTCCTTGGCAATTCTCCATGTGGGCCTTGGATGTGGTAGGTGAGATCAAGCCAACAGCCACCAATGGACACCGGTACATACTGGTGGCCATTGACTACTTCACCAGGTGGGTGGAAGCGGCCTCCTACAAGACAATCACGGTAGCCACCACCCAAAGGTTCTTGCGCAACAACATTATCACCCGGTATGGCGTACCCTTCGAGGTAGTGACCGATAACGGCACCAACTTCACAGCCAAGTTGGTCACAAGCTACCTCGAACAATGCCACATCCATCACCTAAGGGCGTCCCCCTACAGGCCACAGATGAACGGAGCAGTCGAAGCAGCTAACAAGACACTGGTCTGAATTCTCAAAAAGATGGTCCAAACACACAAAGATTGGCACGACCACCTCCCTTACGCACTCTGGGCCTACAGGACATCCCTACGAACCACTACCAGAGCAACGCCATACTCACTGGTATATGGGTCTAAAGCAGTGTTGCCAGTGGAAGTAGAACCGGCTACTCTCTGGGAACCACGCGGCTACCACCTCTAGAGAACCGGCTACCGCCTCCCTAGACCAGCCCCCTCAAGACCCAAAAAAATGAGTTGAACGGGGGGGCCACGCGGCTGCCACCTCCAGAGAACTGGCTACCATCTCCCCGAACCGGTCCCCCATGGCACGGAATAACCAACCCCTTCTAGGGATTTTGTCTGGTCACCGGCACTACCGAACCGGTTTTCGGCAATTTCAACCGTAAACCCGCCATCTCCTCCAGAAGACGTGCACCTCGGGGCAAAGCTAGGGGCATTCTGCCCCTCCGTCCCATTTTACGCACTCGGCAGCTGCCAATGGCGAAACCCAATGGGCCAACTCCCCCCGGGTTCCAATGCCCACATTTCCGGAACCCGCATGATTCTACCAATCCTTTCTACAACCCCAGAGTGAACTAGTGAGGATGAATCAGCATGACTTTGGGCAGAAGGACAGCTCTCGGATCTCTCCTCTTGACCCGTCTTTGTCGCCTAAGGGTCGCTTCTGCTGGACAAGGGAACTACGTTTCCAAACTCACACGCGTGAATGTCCAAGCAGTTATCTCTTGACGTGAGGCGAGCCACCTTTCATTCCCCTGCAGGTCTAGATAGCACAATTGGGTCAGAATAGCTACCTTGCGCAAACTCCATCATGGGCACTCACTTGAAAACCCCCATACAGAATCCGCAAAATGAGATGCCAGAAAACGAGTCACCAGAAAACATCTTGACCTTTCCCCATGACACGGCACGGATATTCATGTATGAGGGGAAGGGACAACGTATAATCAAGCATGTAGGCGAAATAACCGATTGCCAGGTAAGATCAGCCGACCACCGTCACCATTACCCGAGGATGTTCGACTCCTCATCACAACCCAAGTCAGAACATCAACTATCCCAGGCGAAGGTGAGGAAAGCTCGCTCATGCATGCCAGCTTAGACCATTGGACGCCCAGACCACAACACGCGCAAGACGAGACGTCACGAGGAAAAATCAGCCGATCGCCGGATAAATCAACCGGCCACCGCAACCAGTACACAGGTACGGTCGACTCCTCAACGTTATCCGAAAACCATACTTAGACGTATGGATCGAGCGTTTAACCGGCCCGCCACTAGCAAACCGGTAAGAAAACCCGGTTGCCGGCACCTCGATAACCATACTTAGACATATGGATCGGGTGTTTAACCGGCCCGCCACCGCCAAACTGGTAAGAAAACCCAGTTGCCGGCACCCCGAAAACCATACTTAGACGTATGGATCGGGCATTTAACCAGCCTGCCACTAGCAAACCTATAAGGAAACCCGGTTGCCGGCACCCCGAAAACCATACTTAGACGTATGGATCAGGTGTTTGACCAGCCCGCCACCGGCAAACCGGTAAGAAAACCCGGTTGCCGACACCCCAAAAACCATACTTAGACGTATGGATCAGGCATGTAACCGGCCCGCCACCGGCAAACCGTTAAGAAAACCCGGTTGCCGGCACCCCGAAAACCATACTTAGACATATGGATCGGGCCCTTAACCGGCCCACCACCGGCAAACCGGTGAGAAAACCCTGTTCCCGACTCCCGAAAAACCATACTTAGACGTATGGATCGGGTGAGTAACCGGCCCACCACCGGCAAACCGGTAAGGAAACCCGGTTGCCGGCACCCGAAAAACCATACTTAGACGTATGGATCAGGCGTGTAACCGGCCCGCCACCGGCAAACCAGTAAGAAAACCCGGTTGCTGGCACCCCGAAAACCATACTTACACGTAAGGATCGGGCGTGTAACTGGCTCGCCACCGGCAAACCGGTGAGAAAACCCGGTTGCCGACACGTGCAAGAAGTGCTATTCGGACCTCTGGGACGAACTACCAACCCCAGGAGTGACACCAACTACGTCCAGATTTCTACATTAAAAATCCAAGCACCCATCTTGTTCAACTCCGATGGCACTAAGATGGAACAGGGTGAGTAATCCAGGTTCATCCTAATCCCCATGATCTTTGCTGATTCTGAGTGGTTACAAGATAACGACGGGAGATCACTCCTCCCCTTAAATGAGTATCCAACCTCCCATTCTTTACCTAGCCCGAGTGCCACCCGACAATGAGGGAGATCACAAACTTCGGCTCCCTCTAGGTAAGGTATCCCCTCTTGGTACACCAACCGCGACAATGTTGGGTTATTTTACTTGCCAATAGCATGTAGGGAGGGCTAGTAGCATTCTTTTATTCAGTTTTCTTATCTTCTATTTTGTAAAAGAGAAGAACAAAAAGAAAAAGAGAAGAAGAAAAGTCAGTGGCTAGAATACTTCTTCAACAGAAAAAAAGAAGGAAAAGAAAAAAAAAAAAAGAGAGAAAAAGGAAAAGAAAAAGAAAAAAAAAAAAAAGAGAGAAAAAGAAAAAAAAGAAAAAGAGAGAAAAAGAAAAGAAAAGGAAAATTTACTTGTTGCTGAGTCCTGAAAGCATATGGACTCCTATGTAAGGGAAGGGTAGATCTTAGGATTCTGCCGTCTGTTGGCAGTCTAATACCCGGCTTGTCGCGATTGACCAAGTGTCCCCTTCTTTCAAAGCTTGGCAACCCATCGAAGTCCGCCAATACAACCGGGTGTCTGAACCCATTGGCCGACACCCACTTCTCCCTTTTTCTCTTATCCTAGGGCTTGACATCCCAACTAAGTCGTCAACATTGGGCTTGGCATCCCGCTGAAAGTCGCTTCCATCCCCGGGTTCCGATGCCCACGTTTCCGGAACTCGCATGGTTCTATCCATCATTTCTACAACCCCAGAGCAAAGTAGTGAGGATGAATCAGCATAACTATGGGCAGAAGGACTACTCTCGGATCTCTCCTCTCAACCCATTTTTGTCGCCTAAGGGTCACTTCCACCGGACAAGGGAACCAAGTTCCCCAAACTCACATGCATGAATGTCAAGTGGTCGTCTCTTGACGTGAGGTGAGCCACCTTTCATTCCCCTATAGGTCCAGATAGCACAATTGGGTCAGAACAGCTACCTTGCACAAACTCCATCACGGGCACCCACTTGAAAACCCCCATACAGAATCCGCAAAATGAAATGCCAAAAAAGGAGGAACCAGGAAACGTCCTGACCTTTCCCCATGACACAGCACAGATATTCATGTATGAGGGGAAGGAACAACACTCCTCCCCCACCTTTGGAAACTAACGTGTAATTAAGTGTGCAGGAGAATTAGTTGGTTGCTAGGTAAAACAACCGGCCACCACCACCCAAGGATGTTCGACTCCTCAACACAACCCAAGTCAGAACGTCAACTATCCCAGGCGAAGGTGAGGAAAGCTCGCCCATGCACGCCAGCTCAGACCGTTGGATGCCCAGACCACAACCCACGCAAGACGAGACGTCACGAGGAAAAATCAGCTGGTTGCCGAATAAACCAACCGGCCACCGCCACCAGTACCCAGGTACGGTCAACTCCTCAACGTTCTCCGAAAACCATACTTAGACATATGGATCGAGCGTGTAACCAGCCTGCCACCGGCAAACCGGTAAGGAAACTCGGTTGCCGGCACCCCGAAAACCATACTTAGACGTATGGATCGGGCGTGTAACCAGCCCGCCACCGGCAAACCGGTGAGAAAACCCTGTTGCCGACACCCCAAAAACCATACTTAGACGTATGGATCGGGCATGTAACCGGCCCGCCACCGGCAAACCGGTAAGGAAACCCGGTTCCCAGCACCCCGAAAACCATACTTAGACTTATGGATCGAGCGTGTAACCGGCCCGCCACCGGCAAACTGGTAAGAAAACCCGGTTGCCGGCACCCCGAAAACCATATTTAGACGTAAGGATCGGTTGTTTAACCGAACCGCCACCGGCAAACCGGTAAGAAAACCCGGTTGCCGGCACCCCGAAAACCGTACTTAGATGTATGGATCAGGCGTGTAACCGGCCCGCCACTGGCAAACCGGTGACAAAACCCAATTGCCGACACCCCAAAAACCATACTTAGACGTATGGATCGGGCGTGTAACCGGCCCGCCACCGGCAAACCGGTAAGGAAACCCGGATGCCGGCACCCTGAAAACCATACTTAGACGTATGGATCGGGCGTGTAACCGACCCGCCACCGGCAAATCGGTAAGAAAACCCGATTGCCGGCACCCCGAAAACCATACTTAGATGTATGGATCGGGCGTGTAACCGGCCTGCCACCGGCAAACCGATAAGGAAACCCGGTTGCCGGCACCCTGAAAACCATACTTAGACATATGGATCGAGCGTGTAACCGGCCCGCCACCGACAAACCGGTAAGAAAACCCGGTTGCCGGCACCCCGAAAACCATACTTAGACGTATGGATCGGGCGTCTAACCGGCCCGCCACCGGCAAACCGGTAAGAAAACCCGGTTGCCGACACCCCAAAAAACCATACTTAGACGTAAGGATCGGGCATGTAACCGGCCCGCCACCGACAAACTGGTAAGAAAACTCGGTTGCTGACACCCCAAAAACCATACTTTGATGTAAGGAACAGGCGTTTAACCGAGCTGCCACCGGCAAACCGGTAAGAAAACCCGATTGCCGGCACCCCGAAAACCATACTTAGACATATGGATCGAGTGTTTAACCGACCCACCACCGGCAAACCGGTAAGAAAACCCTGTTGCCGACACCCCGAAAACCATACTTAGACGTATGGATCGGGCGTGTAACCAGCCCGCCACCGGCAAACCGATAAGAAAACCCGGTTGCCGGCACCCCGAAAACCATGCTTGGATGTATGGTTCGGGTGACCAACTGGCCCGCCGCCGACAAGCCGATAAGATAACCAGGCTGCCGGCTCCCCCAAAATTCCCAACATGGCACAAACGTGGTCTTAGTGTCGCTACTCCAAATCTTGCCCGCAAACTCACAAGAACACTCGAGAAGATAGTTATGGACGAGTTTCCATTAAAATTAAGATATTAATCATCATTTATAAAGGGGGGGTACAAACAGACTACTCCTCCTCAGAAGACTCTAAGGGTTCAAACCTCCGGGGCTCAAATCTCCAGGGGTTAGTTCTCTGGTGCTTAAAATCGCAAAGGTACGACGTGACCACTGTGATGGTGGCAGCTTTTGAAAAAGTAACGTATCACATCCTCAGCCGGTTGCCGCCTCCCCTAAGGCGGCAACCACGTAACCAACCGGACGGA
The DNA here is from genome assembly GCA_024699675.1 of Amphibolis antarctica. NCBI lineage: Eukaryota > Viridiplantae > Streptophyta > Magnoliopsida > Alismatales > Cymodoceaceae > Amphibolis > Amphibolis antarctica. Next base: position 27,674 of record JAMKPZ010001486.1, on the reverse strand, counting down.
ACGTAATGTCACAAAAAGTATGATGTGACTATTCACGACAACTTTCGGAAAAGAAATATGTGAAACCTTCACATCACATCCCGGTGGCCGGCTCCCACAAGGTGGTTGCCACGTAACCAATCGGTTAAGATCTAAGACATGGAGAGATACGGCATAGCCTCCGAGAACTGTACGCAAACACTAATCACTAAAATCCCGTGGCCCTTCTGGGGCAGTTCCGGCACAAAAATCTATACACTCTCTTTCATCTGGCTATCACCCTGAGGCCCATGGGTTTCCGCCGGCAGGGCCGGAGGATGGGCCTAGGTATAGAGAATTGAAAGGTGTTTGTGTGAGTGCATCACCACATGCGGTTGATGGCTCGTTGAACGGTGTCCCCACCTTATTTTTGGGTAGAAAACAAGGAAAACCGGATGGGAAAGTGTCCTTCGATCCCCGTCGATGACTACCCCCTACAAGTAAGTCCTTCTACCTTTGCCATTTTACGTATGTTTTTACGATGCTTCATCGAGCCCCGACCACATAACACCTTTCCCGTGCAAGGGAACGGTCGGAGGACGGACTTGGGTATCATTCCTTCGAAAACACGTCTGAAGGTACCGGTGCCTGCCCTCCTGGCTGGGTGAATCCACCCAACCCGGTCGAGCTCAATTCACTTGCGACCTTTCTGTTGGGTCTTTTCACGTGGAAACCCCAAGTTTCCCAGTAGGCTTTACGAATTTTTATCCAATCTCTACAGGTCCTTCTCGAGGTCCCGGAAAGGTTTTCGGGACGACGCCACCAGCAAGGATGCCGACGGTGGCCGTTCGGGTGTACGAACACGTACAACCCGACGGTCCCCATACATTTTTCCGGGAGACGTAAGTCTACACTCTCGATGCCCCGGAAAATTTTCCGGGATGATGCCACTGGCGAGGATGCCGGCGGCGGCCGTTCGGGTGTACGAACATGTACAACCCAATGGTCCCCGTACGTTCTTCCGGGAGACGTAAGTCTACTCTCCCGATGCCCCGGAAAAGTTTCTAGGATGACGCCACCAGTGAGGATGCCGGCGGCGGCTGATTAGGTGTACGAACACGTACAACCCAACGGTGCCCATACGTTTTTCTGGGAGATGTAAGTCTACTCTCCCGATGCCCCAGAAAAGTTTCCGGGATGACGCCACCGGTGAGGATCCCGGCGGTGGCCGTTCGGGGGTACGAACACAGACAACCCAACGGTGCCCATACATTTTTCTGGGAGACGTAAGTCTACTCTCCCGATGCCCTGGAAAATTTTTCGGGATGACGCCACCGGCAATGAAGCCGGCAGTGGCTATTCGGGTGTACGAAATGTACAACTCGACGGTTTCCATTTTTCCAGAAAATATAAGTCCTCCATTAAATCCCTTGCTTTTACAGATGTCTAGAGGAAAAGGGGTGGGGAAACAGCCAGCAAGCCACCGGCCCCCGTTTCCCCAAAACCCCCGTGGGTGCACATGGAGGGGAGAAATAGCTGGCTGGCCGGTTCAAGGAACCAGCCCCCATTTCCCTAAAACCCCCATGGGTACGCATGGAGGGGGGAAACAGCCGACAAGTCGCCGGCTGGCCGGTACAAGGAACCGGCCCCAATTTCCCCAAAACCCCCATGGGTGCGCATGGAGGGGGGAAACAGCCGGGAAGCCACCGGCTGGCCGATTCAAGGAACCGGCCCCCGTTTCCCCAAAACCCCCATGGGTGCGCATGGGGGCGGGGGTAAACAACCGGCAAGCTGCCGGCCGGCCGGTTCAAGGAACCGGCCCCCATTTCCCCAAAACCCCCATGGGTGCGCATGGAAAGGGGGAAACAGCTGGCAAGCCGCCGGCTAGCCGGTTCAAGGAACCGGCCCCCGTTTCCCCAAAACCCCCATGGGTGCGGTGCGCATGAAAGGGGGAAACAGCCAGCAAGCCGCCGGCCCCCATTTCCCCAAAACCCCATGGGTGCGCATGGAAAGGGGGAAACTGCCGGCAAGCCGCCGGCTGGCCGGTTCAAGGAACCGGCCCCCGTTTCCCCAAAACCCCCATGGGAGCGCATGGAGGGGGAAACAGCCGGCAAGCCGTCGGCTGGCCGGTTCAAGGAACCAGCCCCCATTTCCCCAAAACCCCCATCGGCGCAAATGGGTTGGGAATGGCCGCCGGTCAACCGGTACAAGTAGCCGGCAGTCGGCTCCCCAAAAACCCATCTTTTTCTCCCCTATTCACCACCAGATCCAATATGGATCCCCGTTTTGTTCAATTCTCATTTGTTTACTGGATTCTCGTTTGTTTTCATCAGAAGGGATAAAGTTATCCCTCTAAATGCCCTGGAAAGTTTTCTAGGGTGAGGCCGTACGTGGCCAGATTGACTATCATGTTTTCTATTTTAGAGCCGAAGAGAGGCCGGGAATGCCCGAGCTATCTGGGGGTGCCTAGCACCTTCCCCAACAGTACCTTGAGCCCCGTATCTAGTTCTCTCATGTTTTCATTTCAATTTTACGTCACCCATATTGTTTTATCTCTTCGATGGCAGAAAGACACTTTCCCATCCAGTTTTCCTTGTTTTCTACCCAAAAATAAGGTGGTGACTCTGTTCAACGAGCCATCAACCGCACGTGGTGATGTGCTCACACAAACACCTTTCAATTCTTTGTACCTCGGTCCATCCGCTGGCGGAAACCCATGGGCCTCCAGGTCATAGCCGGATGAAAGAGAGGGTATAGATTTTTGGCGACTCCGTTGGGGACACTCGCTGCATTTTATCGATTAAGTAGCTCAAACTCTCGCTCGTACGGCTCTTTTATAATCAGTCTTTTATTTTTCTTTTAGGATTTTTTAACACACTTGTCGCATTTGCTAAGCGAAGTCGCTTTCAAATGCATTGAACTGTATCACCCTTCTTTGGTATCCCTACAGATCTTCACAAACCCCCTGCGGGTTCTCCGGGCACCATCTCCTCACGAACCTCTGCCCTATAGGTTCCGAACCCCGCTGGCTCCCCCTGTCCTGACTCGCTCAGAAGCAAGAGCCATGGCCACCAGTTCCGCTGCGGCTTCCGGATCATCCCCTTCCGTCACCATGGCAACTTCTGTGTCGCTGTCCGTGGTCTTCGGCCCACCACTACGTGTCGTCACCGGGACAAACTTCACCAGGCCCGTCATTGTTCCTACCAGAACCCCGGACCAACCAAGGGCACCAAATATGTCCACCGCTATAGCATTCGACAATGCCACAGTGCATCCTACGTCGCCGGCTTCTCCGGCTACTGAAGCTGAAGGTAACAGGCCGGCTCCCACACAGAGCATCGGCCCGTGCTACCAACCACCCTCGAACGCTGAGGGCATAGTAGCGGCCAACGCCTTCCTGCCAGCTCAGCCGGGACATTTCGAGCAGACCCTCCTGGCTCATCAGTTGGCGCGCTATCAACAACAAGGGATTGGTTCCGTAATCCCCCCCAAGCCAACCATCCGTGTCCCAGAGAGGCCACACTCGGAAGAATACGACGTCGTCACTACTCCCATCGCCGACCAATTCGGCCCACCACCGCTCCAGCTGGCAGCCGCCACGGCTACCGTCCTGGCGCCCGACCTGCAAGGGCAGCTACTGCAAAGGATAGCTGAACTGGAGGCATCTTTCTAGAGCATAAAATCTGGCCCACCTGGACCTTCCTGTGCCTTCCAAAATCTCTATTTCTATCCCGAAGCGACGCTCCCTCCCGATTTCAAAATGCCTGAACTGGTCAAATACAACAAGCATGGGGATCCTCGCGTGCACCTCTAGGCTTTCTGTGGAGACATGGCGGCACTACAACACGAGGAGAAGCTCCTCGTCTGGCTATTCTAGAAATCTCTACAAGGACCTGCACTTTCCTGGTACATGTCCTTAGACCTAACAAAGATCTACACCTGGGAACAGCTGGCGTACATGTTCCAGGAACAATACGCGTATAACTTAGACCTGGCACCAAATTTGGAAGATCTCCGTTGCCTTTGCCAACATGAGAATGAGCCATCAGCAACTATGTCGATAGGTGGCGGGCCCTAGCATCCTAAATCCGGGAGAAACCTGCAGAAGAAGACTCTCTAGACATAATTGTACAAGGTGCTCAACCATCAATGGCGGCCCTTTTATGCATACAGTCGTACTCAACCTTCTCCCAGTTAATCAAAGCTGGTAGCCACCTGGAAGGATTCTTGAAGTCAGGGAGGTTTTCGGCTCTTCCATTCGGAGCCAGCCCCGGGGGAAACGCACGTCCCAGACCACCGACCCTGGGCGATAACATGGTGAACAACCGCGGCCCCCGAAGGAATGACAACAGTCGTCTGTCTCCCGTAACCGTTGTGGTGGCAGCACCACCACCATACCAACCACAATAGGTGTACGCCTCGACCCATGAATACCATCCGCCGATAATCACCCTGGTTCAATAGCCGATCTACACCACTCGAGAAGCCCCGAATCAACAACCTTGGAGGCCCAAGGCTCCACACCCGGTAGCTACATCCGAGCCGCCAGCCCGCCAACAGTGGCAGGTAACGTCCCCGACAACCTCTCGACAAAGAAACCCGGGACAAGGAGGAGATTGCCCAGGCGTCAACCAATGACGCCCCGATCAGCAACAGCGTGGGCCACGCCAGCCGTCCCCGCAGCTGCAACAGCCGCGTATTACAGAATACACGCCACTTTCTGAACCACTAAGCTAGTTATTTCGCCGGGCCCAAGCACTGCTCACACTCCCCCCTATCAAGCCACCTCCAGCTGCTCTTCCTGCCTGGTACAATTCGCAGTAGTACTGCGAGTACCACAGGTCCACCGGCCACGCCACGGATCATTGCCGGATGTTAAGACAAGCTAACTAAATGTCTACTCTTGCAGCTGAAGGGCGGTTGGTGTCTCTCCTTCTGTCTTTGGGGTTTAAGTGGAGGTCAATTCAAGACAAGGTGGAGATTTGTTGAATATGTCTTGAATCTTATTATGTTTGTAAGGGCATTTTTGTCATGGATGATTAGCCACTATATAAGGCCATCCAAATGCCCAAAAGGGAATTAGGGTTTTTTGTGAGAGATCATTTTGTAACAAGAGAAGCTTTGTGTGAGGAGGCTAAGCCAACCCTTGGTGCATCAGCCATCTCACTCTTCCCTTTCCCTTTCTTTTGTAATCCACCATTTGAAGATAGTGAAGAACCCAAGGAGAGACACCCGTGGACGTACCCAAGTTGGGGAACCACGTAAATCTCGCTTGCATTTGTGATTTGGGCGTTTGGGCGTGCCTAGAAACCTAGCCGCGCGTCCAAGCCACCGCCAGCCGTGATTTCGACTTTCCTTCGTGTTTTCTCCCTCCTACACGTGCTAATCTCATTCGAATCCACTGTTCTTGGATACCTCTAGAAGTAACACACACCAATTTCAGGGGTTGAAGGTTTGGCTAGCTCTGTCGACCCTCTTCCTTTCCAGTACATGTAGGGTGCGACATGCTTGTCGGCCTATCTGAACGCAGCGGATGACTGGAGGCCTTGTAGGGTGCGACATGCTTGTCGGCCGGATGACTGGAGGGCTGGATCTACTTAACGTGCATGTAGGGTGCGACATGTGAGTCATACAAGGGGATTCACTGCAGAAAGGAGCATACCTATCCAGAGCTAACCTCTTAGTCAGTGAGTGGAGAGTCGGACGAAGATGTCGGTGGTCGGCCTATCTGAACGCAGCGACCGTGATGAGCCCCGGTTGAGTACACGACGTGCTTGTCATGTACTACCATGGGTAGCTAGCCTCTCAGTCAGCTAGTGAGGCGTCGGTCTGAGGTGTCGGTGGCCGGCCTGTCTGAAGGCGGCGGCCGTGATGAACCCCGGTCGAGTGCGTGGTGTGCTTTATCATGTACATCCACAGGGGGGCTAGCCTCTCGGTCAACTGGTGGGGCATTGGTCTGAGACACTAGTGGCCGGCCTGTCTGAAGGCGGTGGCCGTGATGAACCCTAATCGGGTACGTGATGTGCTTGTCACGTACAGCCGTGGGGAGCTGGCCTCTCGGTCAGCTGGTGGGGTGTTAGTCTAAGAAGCCGGTGGCCGGCCTGTCTAAAGGCGGTGGCCATGATGAGCCCTGGTCGGGTACGCGACGTGCTTGTCACGTACGGCCACGTGGAGCTAGCCTCTCGATCGGCTAGTGGGGCGCCGGTCTAAGACACCGCTGGCCAGCCCGTCTAAAGGCGGTGGCCATGATTAGCCCCGGTCAGGTACGCGATGTGCTTGTCACGTACAACCGTGGGGAGCTGGCCTCTCGATCAGCTGGTGGGGCATCGGTCTGAGTCTCTAGTGGCCGGCCTGTCTAAAGGCGACGGCCATGATGAGCCTCGGTCGGGTACGCGACATGCTTGTCACATACGGCCGCAGGGAGCTGGCCTCTCAGTCAGCTTGTGGGACACCGGTCTGAGACATCGATGGCTAGCCTATTTGAAGGCTGCGACCATGATGATCCTCGATCGGGTACACGACGTGCTTGTCACGTATGGCCGTGGGGAGTTGGCCTGTCGGTCACCTGGTGGGGCGTCGATTTGAGACGTCGGTGGCTGGCCTGTCTGAAGGCGATGGCCATGATGAGACCCGGTCCGGTACGCGATGTGCTTTGTCATGTTCGGCCGAGGGGAGCTGGCCTCTCGATCAGCTGGTGGGGCACCGGTCGGAGAAGCCGGTGGCTGGCGTATCTGAAGGTGGTGGCCATGATGAACCCCGGTCGGGTACGTGGTGTGCTTGTCACCTATGGCTGCAGGGTGCTTGCCTCTCTATTAGCTGGTAGGGTGTCAGTCTGAGACACCGGTGGCCAGCCTGTCTGAAGGCAGTGACCATTACGAGCTCTATTCGCTTTGTTTATGGGTAGAACTTCTTCAACTGTGACAGATTGACCTGACGAACTCTTGTTGTGTGGCCTCATCAAAGAGGTAGGTGGCCCCCTCGCTGAGGGTCTTGGTGATGATGTATGGGCCACGCCAATTTGGGGAGAATTTTCCCGAGGAGCCTATTGGGAAGGTGGCACAAACGACTAGGTCACCGAATGTGAGGAGTTGGGGACGGACTTTCTTGCCGTAAGCGCTTGCCATCTTTCACTGATAAGTCTGGATGTGGTCCAATGCTCTCAACCTTCTCTCATCCAGGAGATCGAGCTACAGTAGACGTGATTCCAACCACTGGTCGTAGGAGTCTGCTTCCTCTTTTAGGATGCGTAGGGATGGAAGCTCTACTTCCACCGGTAATACTACTTCAGACCCATACACCAATGAGTATGGTGTTGCTCCAGTGGTGGTTCATAAGGACGTCTGGTAGGCCCAGAGCGCATACGAGAGTTGGTCGTGCCAGTCTTTGTGTGTCCAGACCATCTTCTTGAGGATCCGGACCAATGTCTTGTTAGCCGCTTCGACTGCTCCATTCATCTATGGCTTGTAAGGGGACGCCCTTAGGTGGCAGATACGACACTACTCGAGGTAGCCTGTAACCTGCTTGGTTGTAAAGTTGGTGCCATTGTCAGTCACCACCTCGAAGGGTACGCCATACCGGGTGATAATGTGGTTGCGCAGGAACCTCTAGGTGGCGGCCGCCGTGACTATTTTGTAGGATGCCGCTTCCACCCACCTGGTGAAGTAATCTATGGCCACCAGTATATACCGGTGTCCATTGGTGGCTGTTGGCTTGATCTCGCCTACCACATCCAAGGCCCACATGGAGAATGGCCAAGGGGAAGCCATGTTGTATAGTTCCTTGGGGGCCGCATGGATGAGATTTCCATGAACCTGGCATTGGTGACAGCAACGGACGTAGGTTGTGCAGTCTACCTCCATTGTGCTCCAGTAGTAGCCTTGGTGCATGATCTTCTTCGCCAGGAGGATCCTGTTCATGTGGGATCCACAAACACCTTCAGGGATTTCCTACATAACCATATGTGCCTTGGGCTAAGTCACACACTGGAGAAGAGTCTGGTTGTGAGACCGCTTGTAGAGCTGTCCCCCACAGAAGACGTAGCTAACTGCTAGCTTGGACAGCGTACACCGATCTTGGGTGGTAGCTTCCAATGGGAACTCTTTAATCTCCAGGAAGGTTTGTATGTCTGAATACCAGGGGCGGTCTTCTTGCTGTGAGTTCCCCAGATCGTCGTCTGGGGACTTGGGGTCTGTATTGCCCAGTTCGTCAACCGGGCCGGTTCTCTGTGTTGGTTGACTGTTTGCTAGTCGTTGGGGTGGCTAGCCTGATGTAGAGCCACGGATATGACATCTGCCTGCCTGGGGACTTCTATAAGGTGGTAGATGTCCTCACTGTAAACCGACCGGTGAAGTGTTGTGACTTCTATGGCTATGCTCCGACCTTCCATGACCATTACCCATGATGCTAGGATGGCCAGAGCGTCTACGTACGGGTTATGCTTGCGGCTGACGTGCTCGAAGTGGATGAACCGGAAGTTGCTCGCTAATCGTAGTACGAGCTCCTAGTATGGCTGGAGCTTTGGGTCTCGAGTTCTCCACCTGTTGAGGGTCTAAGAGATTACCAACATGGCATCGCCGAACACATGCAGATGGGTGACCCGGAGTTCCAGTGTGAGTCATAGACCCATGACGCAAGCCTCGTACTCCACCAGTATAACAATGACCTCCCCCTTCCAAAGGAATTTGAGCATCCTGTGAAGGGTGGAAGGTACGATGGAATTTTGGTGGAGGAATGGGCGGCCCAGGATGAGATTGTAGCTTGGGGGAATGTCCACCACGTGTACGGGAACATCGAAGGCTACTGGTCCGATGACGAGGGGAAGGACAACCTCACCTTTGGCTTCATGAAGAGTGTCGTCGAACCCTCTCATTACCTAGTCGGTGGGGAGCAAGTCTTGTTCTTTAATCCCCAACTTGTGTAGGACCTATAATGGGCACAGGTTTAGCCCGGATCCATCGTCGATCATGACCATGGGGATGCAGAGGTCCTTGTATTGTACCCGGATGTACAAGGATAGGTTGTGATCGGTCCCGACTGGTCGAGAGGTCCAAGTCTAAAAAGTAGACGAAGGATGAGATTGTTACTATGGCTACCATCCCTTCTATGGCCCTGGGAGTGATGCCTTGGTTCACCTTTGCCACCTGCAGTGCTTTAAGAAGGGTTTCTCGGTGCTCAGTGGAGGACCGAAGTAGATCCCATAGTGAGATGTCTACCCGTATCCCCTGCAGCTGGATTGATAAGTCTGGGGGTGGCAGTGAGTGGGTAGCTGGTGTTGATGAGGCCGCCGCCGATGGAGCAAGTGGATGGCCACCAGTCGACGGCTGGCCTGGCACTCCCGGGATGGAGATCCCTCCATGGCACAACTTTGGTTGATATACCTAGCCGGACCTGGTTATAGCCATACATGTGGACGGTTGTTGTTGGAATGGGTTGGGAGCTAGAGAAACGACTGCCTCCTTGCCCTTATGCTGCTCAAAGGTGGATGCACCTTGAGCAGATGGTGCGGTCAAGGGCGTGAACTATTGGCTTGCCAGACGTGCTTGGAGTGGTGATGGTGCTGCAATTGTTGGAGCGACTGTGCTGGCCGAGGGAGTGAGATTGGTCATTGAGACCTTGGGGATTGAGGGCACCGCAGGGATGGCCACTCTAACCGGGGCGGCTGGTGAGTAGTGGATCACCTTGGGATGCTATCTTCAAGCACCCGGGAAGACAATGTTTACGTGGGAGCTTCCCGTATGATTTAGGAAAGTCTACTAGCTTGGCTCTGGAGATATGGGAGGCTATTGAAGCTCGATGGTTCCCGAGTTGATGAGACGTTGGATAGCCTGTCTCAGCATTTGGCAGTGGTCAGTTGCGTGGCCAGTAGATTTGTGATACTCGCAATACTGCTGCGAGTTGTACCAAGAGGGAAGAATAGCTGGGGGTGGTCTGACAAGAGGGAGCGTGAGCAGTGTCTGTGCCCTACGAAACACTTGGCTCAGTGGTTTCAAGAGCGGCGTGTACTCTGTTACGCGCGGCTACTGCGACTGCGAGGGTGGCTACCGTGGTTGCTACTGGATGGGGCGTTGTTGGTTAGCGCCTGTTTGACCCCCATTTTTCCCTTGGTTCCTTTGCCAAGAGGATCATGGGGCCATTGCCTGCCATTGCCGCGACACCGATGGCTCGGGTGTAGCTACCGGTGGTGGAGCCCTTGGCCTCCACGGCTGCTGATTTGGGGCCGCTCGGGTGGTGTAGATCGGTTGCTGGACCGAGGTGATAGCCATAGGATGATACTCTTAGGCCAGGGTGTACACCTATTGTGGCTGATATGGTGGGGCTGCCACGACCACCACAGGACACGACCACACGTTGTCGTTCTTTCGGAAGCTGCAATTGTTGCCTTTGCTGTCGCCTGTAACCGGTGGCTTGGGATGGATATTCCCTCCATTGTTGGCCCCAAAAGGAAGGGTCAAAAATCTTCCAGTCTTCAGGAACCCTTCTAGGCGGCTGTTGGCCTTGATTAACTGGGAGAAGGTGGTGTATGACTGAATGCACAGGAGTGCCGCTAGCGATGGCTGAGCGCCTTGTACAATCATGTCCAAGGAGTCTTCCTCGGCCAGTTTGTCTTGGATTTGTGATGCCAGGGCCCTCCATCTACCAACGTAGCCACTGAACGGCTCGTTCTCACGTTGGCGAAGGCCGCAGAGGTCCTCCAACTTGGGTGCCAGGTCCAAGTTGTATGCGTACTATTCCTGGAACATGTACGCCAGCTGCTCCCAGGTGTAGATCTTCATCAAGTCCAAGGGCATGTACCATGATAGTGCAGGTCCTTGGAGAGATTTCTAGAATAGCCGTACGAGGAGCTTCTCCTTGTGTTGTAGCACCGCCATGTCTCCGCAGTAGGCCCGAAGGTGTGCGCGGGGGTCGCCGTGCCCGTTGTACTTAACCAGTTTGAGCGTCTTGAAGTCAGGAGGGAGCATTACCTCCAGATAGAAACAGAGGTTCTGAAAGGAACAAGAGGGTTCTGGCGGGCCAAACTTCATGTTCCGGAAGGATGCCTCCAATTCGGCTATCCTCTGTAGTAGTTGCCCTTGCAGGTCCGGCATCGCGGCGGCAGTAGTGGCAGCTGCCAGCTACAGTGGCAGCTAGAAGAATTGACCCATGACAGGAGTGGTGACAACGTCATATTCTTCAGCATGTGGCCTCTCCGGGACACAAATGGTTGGCCTAGGTGGAATTACCGAACTAATCCCTTGCTGTTGCTAGCGTGCCAACTGGTGAGCTAGGAGAGCCTGCTCAAAATGTCCCGGTCGGGGTGGCTGGAAGGCGTCGACCCCTTCTATGTCCTCGGTGTTTGAGGGTGGCTAGTAGGATGGGCCGGTGTTCCATGCGGGAACCGGCCTATTACCTTCAGTTGTAGTGGCCGAAGAAGCGAGTGGCACAAGATGCGTTGTGACATTATCGAATGCCCTAGCCGTAGACAGGTCTAGCACCTTGGGTTGATCCGTAGCTCCAGTAGGTACAACGATCGGCCTGGTGAAGTTCGTCCTGGTGACGACAGGCGGTGGTGGGCCAAAGACCACAGACAGCAGCACAGAGGCTGTCGTGGTGACAGAAGGGGAAGATCCAGATGTTACAACGGAACCGGTGGCCATTGCTCTTACTTGTGAGCGGGTCTGGACAGGGGGAGCCAGTGGGGTCCGAAACTTGCGAGCTGCAGAGGTCTACGAGGAGAATCTGCGTGGAGGATCTGCAGGGAGAACCAAAGAAGGGTGATTCGGTTCAATGCATTTGAAAGCGGCTTCACTTAGCAAATGCGACAAGTACGCTAAAAATCCTAGTGGGAAACAAAAGACTGACTGTAAAAGAGTCGTATGAGCGAGAGTTTGAGTCACTTAATCGATAAAAATGCAGCGAGTCTCCCCAACGAAGTCGCCAAAAATCTGTACCCTCTCTTTCATCCGGCTATCACCCAGAAGCCCATGAGTTTCCATTGACTCCGCCGAGGTACAAAGAATTGAAAGGTGTTTGTGTGAGCGCATCACCACGTGGGGTGGATAGCTCGTTGAACGGAGTCGCCACCTTATTTTTGGGTAGAAAACAAGGAAAACCGGATCGGCAAGTGTCCTTCCGCCATCGAAAAGATAAAACCACAAGAATGACGTAAAATCATGTAACACTATGTGAAACATGAGAGAACTGGATATGGGACTCGAGGTACTGTTGGGGAAGGTGTTAGGCACCCCCAGACAGCCTGGGCAATCCCAGCCTCTCTTCGACTCTAAAACGGAAAATCACGACAGTCAGCCTAGCGAAACATGGCCTCATCCTGGAAGACTTTCCAGGAGATTAGGGGAGCAACTTTGCTTCCCCTGGCAATTAGGAACCGTTGGGGTGTACATACTCATGCACCTAGATGGCCGGCGACGGCAACAATGCGTGCCAGCGGCCTCATCCCGACAACCTTACCGGGGCATCGGGAGGGCAGCTTTGCACCTCCCGATAAAAGGGAACCATCGTGGTGTACATGCTCGTGCACCCAGACGGTCGGCGTCGACAATGATGCATGTCGACGACTTCATCCCGGAAGCCTTTCTGGGGCATCGGGAGGGCAACTTTGCACCTCCCAGTAAAAGGGAACCGTCGGGGTGTACGTGCTCATACACATAGACGGACAGCATCGGCAATGATGTATGCCGACGACCTCATCCCGGAAGCCTTTCCTAGGGCATCGAGAGGACAGCTTTGCCTCTCCCGGTAAAAGATAAGCGAAAAATAGATGAAAACGCAAATATAGACGTCGTAGCCCCTGCAACAGACTTCTAGTTGAATAGCCAGAAGTTTGGTGGGTCTACTCATCGGCCTACTGGACATCCGGGTCTGGGACTGGATGTTCACTTGGTTTGCCGCCTCAACCCCCAGGTGTAGAGATTTCTACACCTAGTCTCAAGAGACGGGAGAGGCAGGCACCTTTCGGGAGACAACCATCTCTAAGTAGATATGGTGCGTCTGACGATGGCTAGTCGTTTCAAAGGAAAAGGATGGGAAAACTCAATGATGCATTCATAAAGCACGTAAGAAAATGCGAGTTTCCATGTAAAAGGACCAGATAAAGGGGTCGTGACCGAACTGATCTCGACCGTACTAGGTGGATTCACCTGGCCGGGAGGGAGGCTGCCAGTACCTTCGGAAGTGTATCCACATGCCAGTGGACAGCCAGCTGACCACCCGATAGGCCCTTTTAAGCATGAGGGTCAACAGCAGGCCAGTGAACTTTGATTTCATGGATGAAATCAAGGATTTGCTAGAATTTCAAGGACTACTGAAGGTCATTCCAAGGTCAAGTAATAATTTTAAAGCTAAAAATTTAGTACCGGCCTTCTATTCAAATTTGCATGAGGATGGGATACATGTAACTAATGTGACAGAAGTAAAGATTTATATGACACCTGAATTTATATTTGAGAGCTTAGGATTAAAGAATGAGGGTGTAGAGATCCTAGAATCCTCTACCATGGTAGAATGGTCAGAACAAGATATGAAGAATTGCATGACCATAAACCCTCAGATAAATCTATTTAATAGGCTAAAATATATGACTAGGAAAGCTCATATGGTTGCATTAATATTAAACAAAAAAATTTACCAAAGATTTGGACACGATGTAGAATTGTCCATCTTTGTGAAAATTGCAACCTATGCAGTTTTAAACAGGATTCAAGTGAACTGGTATAAGGTCTTCATCTCAAAGATCACAAGCATTAAGAAGAAATTGTTTTATGGTGATCTTATTTACCAGTTGGTGTCAAGTTGCTCTGATTTATCAACTTGAGCAGTCAAGAAATTAAAGTCCAGAGTGTTAACTGCCAAAGACTTGAAGCAATTCTCAATGGAGGATAACTTGGCACCCCAGATCCATAGTGAGCCATCCATTTCCCAATAGAGAGGATTAGCCTCTATGTCAGACAAGATGGACACTATATTGGAACAACTAGCTGCTTTGAAAGAAGAAGTCACAGCCCTAAAATCCAGACTTCCAGAGTAGTAACTTGTAATTTTTCTTCTTATCATGTATTTAAAACATTTGGAGAGAAAACTCTCATATGATGTAGCACTTTAACATTCATTGATATGTGTTTTAAGAAATTTAATTCTATGTGTACTTCAATTTTTGTATGTATTTTAACTTTGTGTGCTCTTAACTATTGTGTGCTCTTAATTTGAACAAATGTTGTGGTGTGTAAACCCTTTTCAAAAACTTTTCATTTAACGATCCATAAAACTCGTTCAACTTAAACCATTTCAGTGAAATTAATTTTTATGAACACACTTTGTTACAATCTTGCATATTCTATAGGTTGCATTCTTTTCAAATTTTCCATCATTAAGCAATTCACCAAATTGTATTTATCTTTAAAATCTACTCTTAATCATTCAAGTTATGAAATAACCTTTTAATCACACATAGATGATTAACATTATTTAATTTCAGTAAACCCTATACTTAAAAATTACATTTCCCAACAACAGAACCACATTTGGCTCACAGGGCAATAACCCTCATGATAGTCCATGGGTCATTGGACTTATGCGAGGTTTATCCCCACAGTGCTTTTTTTTTTTTTTTTTTGCAGCTCGAGGTTAAACGAGATAACCCTCAAACTAACTCTAAGGGTAAACAAGATAACCCTTGAAGTAGCTACTTCTATTATATTTTAACATTACGACACAGCTCGAGGGTAAACAAGATAACCCAGAAACTAACTACAAGGGTAAACAGAATAACCCTTGAAGTGACTCCTTTGGTTTTATCTACATAGCTCAAGGGTAAATAGGATAATCCTCAAGCTAACTCTAAGGGTAAACAGGACAACCCGCAAAGAGACTCAAGATAAAACACAGTAGCTAACAGTTCAAAAATTTATTTTATACTAACACCTTACAACCAAATTAAATATATTGTGTAAATTTAAATGTTTTTCTTTTCTATTCTGTTATGTGTATTTTATTTTTATATATATTTGTTTTTTTTGTGTTTTTGTGTTTTTGTATTTTTTTTATATATTATATATATTTTTATATATAAATTTATTTTTTTTAATATTCTTTCAATCTCATTCTAAATCAACAAACTCCACCTCTTTCCTTTTTGAAAATTTTAGGAAATATTTTAATCTTTGACCATTAACTTTAAAAATTTCATGACTGTGAGGATTTTCCAAATCAATTGCTCTATATGGATAAATATATTTAATAACAAATGGACCAGTCCATCTGGACTTCAATTTTTCTAGAAAAGAGTATAGTCTTGGATTATATAATAAAACTTCTTGTCCTTTTTCAAATATTTTGTATAAAATTCTTTTATCATGCCATGTTTTCATCCTTTCTTTAACTATTTTTGAACTTTCATAAGCCATATTTCTTAATTCCTCTAACTCCACAAATTGTACTTGTCTATTACTACCTACTATTTTTATACTTAAATTCAATTGCTTAAGTGCTCATAATGCTTTATGTCTAATTGCGTAAGTAAATGACAAGCATTTCTATATACTAATTTATATGGAGTTGTCACTAATATTGTTTTATAAGTTGTTTTGTATGCCCAAAGAGAATCATCTAGCTTATCTGACCAATCCCTCCTAGTGGTGTTTACTACTTTTTCTAGAATTCCTTTAATTTCCTTGTTAGCACTTTCAACTTGTCCACTAGTTTGTGGATGGTAACGAGTAGCTAACTTATGCAACATTCCGTATCTTTTCAATAATTTCTCAAAGTTTTTGTTACAAAAATGAGTTCCCCTATCACTAATAATTGCTCTTAGAATACCAAATCGAGACATTATATTTGATTTTAAAAATCTCATTACTATTATAGAGTCATTAGTTTTAGTAGGAATTGCCTCTATCTATTTGGTTACATATTCTACTACCAAGAGGATATAAATAAAACCATTTGAATTTGAAAAAGGTCCCATGAAATCTATACCCCACACATCAAAAAATTCTACCTCTTGGATAGGATTTAATGGCAACATATTTCATTTTGTAATTCGACCTACTTTTTGGCATTGAACACATTTTTTACAATATTCATATGCATCTTTAAACAATGTTGGTCAATATAGGCCACTATGAAGCACCTTTAAAGTAGTCTTTTTAGCTCCAAAATGTCCTCTAGTAAGTTGATCATGACAAAATGACAACACTAATTGAGTTTTTGTTTCTAGGATACATCTCCTCACAATCTAATCAAGGCATTGCTTAAACAAGTAAGGATCATCCCAAAAGAAGTATTTAACCCTTGAAATGAATATTTTCTTGTCTAAACTAGACCAATCATGAGGTACTAAACCCGTAGCCAAGTAATTAACTATATCAGCATACCATGGGCAGGAATTTAGCATAAACAATTGCTCATCTGGAAATGTGTCATCTATT
Organism: Amphibolis antarctica; assembly: GCA_024699675.1. NCBI lineage: Eukaryota > Viridiplantae > Streptophyta > Magnoliopsida > Alismatales > Cymodoceaceae > Amphibolis > Amphibolis antarctica. The sequence continues at coordinate 11,295 of JAMKPZ010001486.1, read as the reverse complement.
GGTGGATTAGAAAGAAATGAAGCATCCAACCTATTCATATGATTTGCCACAATGTTTTCACAATGTTTCTTATCCTTAATTTCCAAGTCAAACTCTTGCAATAACAAAATCCATTTTATAACCCTTGGTTTAGCATCTTTTTTAACTAATAAATACTTAAGTGTTGAATGATCAATATAAATGCTAGTGTGACTGCCTATTAGATAAGACCTAAATTTTTCTAAGGCAAATACTACTACTAGAAATTCTTTTTCAATTATATTATAATTAATTTGAGTTTCATTCAATGTCTTACTAGCATAATAAATTACTCTTGGTAGTTTGTCTAATTTCCAACCCAGGACTGCACCTAAAGCATAGTCTGATGCATCACACATTAATTCAAAAGATTGAGACCAATCGGGTGCATAAACTATAGGTGAAATGGTCAGGGCTTCTTTTAGAAAGTTAAAAGCTTTTGTGCATTCCTCATTAAAATCAAATTGTGCATCATTAATTAATAATTGAGTTAAAAGTCAAGCAATTTTACTAAATTTTTTAATAAATCTTCTATAAAACCAGCATGTCCTAAAAATGCTCTTATATCTTTAACTATTCTAGGAATAGGTAAATTAGATATTAATTCCACTTTTCCTTTGTCAACTTTTATACCTTCAATAGAAATAATGTCTTAAAACTATTCCTTGTTTAACCATAAAATGGCATTTTTCTCAGTTCAATACTAACTTTTTCTCTTCACATCTCTCTAACACTTTTTGTAAATTACTTAAACATTCTTCAAATGAGTTTCCATATATAGAAAAATCATCCATAAACACTTCTAAAAGTTCATCTATAAAATCTATGAAGATGTCTGTCATACATCTTTGAAATGTAGCAGGTGCATTGCATAGCCCAAAAGGCATACAACTAAAGGTAAATGTTCCGAAAGAACATGTAAAAGTTGTTTTCTCTTGATCCTCAAGTGAAACAAGGATTTGATTATAACCTAAATAGCCATCTAAGAAACAATAATACTCATGCCCTACCAATTTTTCTAACATTTGATCTATAAAAGGCAGTGGTAAGTGATCTTTCCTAGTTGCAGCATTCAATCTTCTGTAATCGATACAAACCTTCCAACTAGTTTGAACTCCAGTTGGAACTAATTCCTTGTTATCGTTTTCTACAACTGTTATCCTAAATTTCTTAAGTACTACCTACACTGGACTTACCCAGGAACTATCAGATATTGGATATATTATATCATTGTCTAACCATTTCAAAATTTCCTTTTTAACAACCTCTTTAATATTCAGATTTAATCTTCTCTGTGGTTGCCTAACAAGTTGAATTTCAAATTCCAAATTAATCCTATGTTGGCAAATAGTTGAACTTATACCTTTTATGTTTGACATCTGCCATTCTATTGCTCCTTTATGCTTTCTTAACACTTTTTAAAAAATTTCTACTTGTATTGATGTTAAATTAGAAGCAATAATGACTCAGAGTTTCATTTTTCTCCAAAAATGCATATTTTAGATTTTCTAGAAGTGGTTTCAGTTCAAGAACAGGATATTCAAAAATTAAAGATTTGTTATCATTTTCGAATTTTTCTTTATTTACATCCATAATTTCAGTTTGCTCAGATATTTCTTCTTTCAACATTTCGTCAGTTGGTATTACACATCTTTCAACATGTTCTAATTCCTCTACATTTAAATCCTCATCCATTTTAAAAGTTTCGATTAGATTAACTTTAAAATTTTTAAATTGAAGCTCTTAAAATTTTTTCTTGACTCCACTGAAAATATTCAATTCTAACTTTTGATCACCCCTAGCTAATTCCATCCAACCATTTCTACAACTTATGCAAGCATCGGCTATAACTAAAAATGGCCTTCCTAAAATAATTATAGGTCAATCTTGATTTATATTTAAAGCATTTGTTTCCATTACAGTGAAATCAACAGGGTAGACAAATTCCATAACCTTTACTAAAATATTTTCCACTTTTCCTAAAGATATTCTTATGGATTTATCTACTAGTTGAATAACTATTCTAATAGGTTTGATATTATCCAATTTTAACTTCTCATAAATATAACTAGGCATGACATTAATTCCAACTCCTAAGTCTATTAACACTGTATTAAAATAACAATCTCCTATATAGTAGGAAATAACAGGCGTTCTTGGATCATTTAATTTCTCAGGTACAGGATTAATTAATAGGGAGCTTACCTCTTTAGTTAAAAATGTCTTTCTTACTATTTTATTCCTTCTATTCTTGGTACAAAGAGTTTTAAGATATTTAGCATAAGAAGAAACCTGTCTAATAATTTCCAATAATGGTCTATTGACTTTAACTTGCTCAAATATTTTACTGATTTATGCCAATTCGTGATCCTTGACATTCCTCATTCTTTGTCAAAATGGAAAATGATTTTCATTTGTGAACTTATGTCCATTTTTAATATCTTCCTTAATAACTTCAGTTTCGATTTCTTTACTATTTTCAATTTCTGTATTATTTTCAATTTCTTTATTGTCTAATTCAACATCGAATTTGTTTTCTAAACTGTTCGATGGAAGCTACATTGCTGAACTTATTCATCAATTAACTTTGCCTGCTTCTATAGTATGGTTGCATGAATTAATTCTCTATGCAAATACTTTGCAACACTGTGCGTAGTATTTTCTGTCTGCCCACATGTTAGTTCGAGGGTAAACCAGCTTACCTACGAACTTGTATGTGGAGTGTGTTAAAAAAAACTCCCCTATTGAATACTTACAATGTTTGCTATTTCTTTTGGAACATCTTTGTTGTATTGTGCTTAAAACTAAATGAATCTTTGTTGTAATTTTTTATCAAGTCTAAAATTTTATATCATTTACTACAGTTGTGTTATTACAATAAACAGATGTACCTATTGCATAGCAACATGAAATGGCAGCTAAAGCTTACTTAATGATGGTACACAAGCAAATCTTCTTTTATACTTAAATGTTATATGTCAGGTTGGTCAAGGGATTCATCTCATAGGTTAGTCTGAATATCTACAAGAAGAACAATTATAGCTGTCCCACAACAAGAACAACCTAGGGAACAAACAATAGGTAATATGTTTACCTTAATTTAATAAATGAACCTTCCTGCATAACACTTCCTGAATGTGCTAATGATAGATTTGAATTAAATTCCAATTACATCAACCAATTACCAAAATTTCATGGATTTGAAAAATAAGATGGTTATTGGTTTTTAAAAGAATTTAATGAAGTTTGCAATATGGTGAAAGTATCAAACATGTCTGTTGATGCAATTAAACTAAGGTATATGCCTTTTGCTTTAAAATATAGTGCAAAAAAATGGTTATACAGTTTACAACCAAATTCTATTATCAATTCGAATCAATTTTATTCTAAATTTCTAGGAATATCCAATGCATGTCACCATTAAAAGGAAGAATGAAATTTTAAATTGCAGACAGAAATCAGGAGAACCTTTCTGGAAATATTTTGCAAGATTTCTTGACCTCCTAGCTCAATGTCCACATCATGGAGTAGAGAAAGTTACCCAAATCCGAACTATTTATGAAGGAATCGATTATCATACAAAGACACTCTTAGAATCTTTAAGTCAAGATGGATTTCTAAACCAAAGAATAGATAATGCTTGGAAATTTTTAGAAGATCTAACCAAAAGAACTGCCCAATGGGAGAGTACAACTAAAGTGAGTCAGGAACAAATTTCTACCCAGGGGAGTCCATATTGTTGAACCATAGGTTGCCTTAGAAGCTAAAATGGCTAGCTTGATATAGAAAATTGATGAACTACACCTTAAACAAAAGATTGAGCCTAACATACCTAAATGTACAAGTTACTTTGCCATAGGTCATGTTGTAGAGGACTGTCCTACTTTACATGAATCTAAAGATATTAATGCTTTATTTTATAATCAATGTAACAACTCTAATTTCAACCCTACTTATAATCCTAGGTAGAGGAACCATTCTAATTTTTCATGGAAAAACCTATGACAACAACCACCTCAAGCTGTAGGATAGTCTTTTATTGAATAAAATGCAATGAACAATAGCTCTTTAAATTTAAATCAAACTCAACCAGTTCATGATCAAAATGTTGAGAGACAATTAGCAAGCTTAATGCAAAGAGTAGAAACAACATTAAAGTCCAATTCTCAAATTGCTACTCATTATCAAGCTATTAAAAGAATTGAGACACAATTGAACCAAATATCTAATTCACTTAATCTAAGAAACAAAGGTGTTCTTCCAAGTCAATCTGTTTAGAATCCCTATTTACCTAATGGGCACATAGCTCATGGAGGGGATGAACAACACCACACAGCTTAAGCCAATGAGGCTGTAGTTTGGTGGTGTCTGTTTATAAATCACCTAGTTTTCTTATGAGCCATTAGAATTCCACAAACATAGATATATATATAAGCACTATTTTTATTTTAATTATATTATTTTTGTGTGAAAAGAAAAAAATATATCACATCCTTATCATCATTCTTTATTGATGCATAGCAATTGTATTCAATTTTTGCAGCATTACTTCTACATTTCACATGATTCATCCTATTAAGTTCAATGCATTATTCAGCATACATCACATTTTCATGATTGATATTGAGGATGTTTATTATATTCCGTATTTGTCATGAATTTTCCTATCTATACTGAAATTTTCCATTTACATTGAGGACAATGCAAAGTTTAAGTATGGAGGGAAGGTTTATGTTTAAGTATGTAAGTTTAAGTATGTAAAATGTTAAAATTTTAAAAATTTTCTTTTTTGATATTTGTGATTTTCTTTGATTTTCATATCTTTAATATCTTTTATGTTTTTATTCAAGAACAGAACTTGAGGAATGTAAGTTTCAAGTGTTGCTATTAGAATTAATAGGAAGACCCTATTATATTGAGAGGAGAATTTTTAGAGCCAATTCCAAGTAACGTATTGCCCTTAGAGGAAAGGGATTTCAAATTAAATTGTGCAATGGGTTGAGTCTTCCTATTTCATTTGAATTAATGCGTTGTTAACGTAGTTTTTCTAAAGTGAATCATTTTCCTTTCTCATTACCCTATTTGAGTGGAGAGATAAACCTATGCCGAGTGCCACCATAAAAATGATCATGATATGAAAAATTTTCCATTTTGGTGAGCATTATCCTAAGGTATCTCCCAAACTTCTTTGAGTTAGAAGATATGTGAAGGAAGGTAACAAGGGTATGAGCTTTAATATACCATGGAGTTCATTTGGAAATTAGGTTATGGAAATATAAGGTGGTGAAATTAATCGATTAAGGGTCATTTATTAGTTTTAAGAGTGCAATGCCAGTTATGTCATTTACTTTGTATTATTTTGAAAAAAAAGAAAAAGAAAATAAAAAAAGAAAAAGAAAAGAAAAGAAAATAGAAATAAAAAAAAGGTGGTGATGATTACAAGGTTAACTATACTTTTGAACATTATGCATGTTTATTCACTTTAATGTTGCATGAATTATGATGATTACAAGGTTAACTATACTTTTGAGCATTATGCACGTTTATTCACTTTAATGATGCATGAATTAAGTTTTAAGTCATGAATTATATTTGTGGTGATTACCTACTGAAAAGGGAATGAATGATTGATAATTGACTCTTTAGGGTGTTGGTAAAATGATTAATTCATAAAAAAAATCACGATTTATGTCTAAGTACAGAGTTTGTGGGTTAACCCGTTAAACCATGAACTTACTCATGGGTAAACTGGGTTACCCGCGAGCCTGTGCCCTATTTATTCTATGTGATAAATTTCATTGATGTAATAGCAATTACAATTATAGTGAAAGTTTAAATATGATGAATTATTTCTCCTATAATGTGATGTGTTTCATGAAAGGTATTCCTTAATGAGTATTTGTAGGGAAATTCGATGAGCAATTATAGGAAAATTTGTATAAGAGTAGAACTGAGAAATTTAATTTAGTTAAAACTCAACCATGGAGAATGTGGATGGACAAGGTAAAGAAGTGGGCTTGCATAGAACAATCTCACACGTCCATATGTACACCACGTCCTTGCTAACTGTTAACTCATGAACTGCCACTCCTTCAACCTATAAAATAGTCCCGTAGCCATGAAACTAACCCCCCCTTCTTCTTCCTCGAAGCACCATTTGCATTCTCCATCTACCATCTTCACCCATTCACTTCTTCCAAGGTGAGATTGACGGCCTCCTCTTCTCTAATCAATTCCTTGGTGTATTTGCTATTCTTTTCCCAACCTAAGCATATCCTTGAAGGAGAGGCTCTTGGCGCTGACTACTTCCTCCTCTATTCTTTAGTGTAATTGCGGAGTGACGCCTAAAATCTCATTTCAAGGTCAAAAGGAAGGCTTGCTAGATTGACAACCTAGTGGACCAAAAGTAAAGACAAAGAGAAGTTCTCAACCTGAGCAAGTTTCAAAGGAAGAAATTACAGTAGAGCATTAGGTGTTCTTTCCTTTTCCTTTTTCCTTTATTTTTACTTTTCCTTTATATTTGCAAAAACCTATCTTATCAACTTTGTTACAATATTTAGAGAATGATTTCATGTTTGATGTAATGTCAAATGTTGCATTTCATTTCTACATGTTTTTTGTAATGTGTTGTGTTTCATGCTTTATGTTGTCTATTGTGTTTTAAGATAATTAAAAAGACCAAAAATATAAGCAAACCACTTTTCTAAGTTTCAACTAATTTGAATCGTATTGTTTAAACATTTGAAACTCACTTTTATCACACATCCCACAAGTAAGTTCGAGGGTAAAGACATTTACTCATGAGCTATCTCATGGGTTTAGTACTTTTTCTATGTTAAAAGATAAATTACATGCAAACTGAGGTGTAGAATATTAAGAGTTAAGAAAAATTAAATATTTAGAAGTAAAACTCACTTGATAGAGTCTTTCAGTGTAAAATTCGAATCATTTACTAAAAGACTAATTTTAAAAATTTTAATATTCTAAGTGTTGAAGAAATTAAAGTTAATAAAAAATTCTCAAGAAGGTGCAAATTTAATAAGTGTTTAAAGAGCATCCTAGCGATTAATTAGAACGGAGCAACTATGACATTACTTAAAAGAAATATAATTACTTGTTCCATTAATTGAATACACAAATTTAGCTAAACACCAATCAAAATTTATCCCAGTGGACAAACCTGTACTTGCACACTAATTACATCTGAACCCATGCACTTGCGATGAAATTAAAACATTTCACACACACATTATTCTCTTTACAAGAATTTAATCACAAGTGGTGTGTAGGCGAGACAGCTACCACCTCCCATCAGTCAATTGCCACCTACATACCCAACTTTCGCCTGACTCTTCCCTTCATCAAGTTAGGCTCCATGTCTTGTTCCAACCACAACCTATTAGTCGGCCACAACTACTGGTTGTCAACTTCCATCAACCGGTTGCCACCTGCATCCATTGGATTCTGCCTAACGCTCCATCCGATTAGGCTCTACACACAAATCCCAACAATCACTTACTTGGAGACTGACCCAGCTTGTCGTTGGTTGCCACCTACTTTCACTGGCTACCACTTGACTATCCATCCGGTCAAGCACCACACACAAACCCCAACACCAACGACCTCTCGTCTCTTCTCTCCTTTGGTGGACGACCTCTCCTCTTAGCTGGTAGTGAGCCAAAGGTGTCTCCCTCTTCTCAATCTTCCTCTTCCTCTCCTCAAGGTGGTAGCACATCCTAGAAGCTCCAAGGAGTTGTGGGTTATGGTGGTTGGTAGAGGAGCTCATGTGCACTCTTGGGAAAGGTTAGATGTGAAAGCTCTTGGGAAGGTGAATAAGGAGCATCATTGGTGATTAGAAGGTCATCAATCCACGTTTGGAGGGTTGAAGATCAAGGACGGACGTCCAAGCCTTGTCTCCAAGCAAGCCTAGGTGGCTCCCTTCAAGAAGTGGAACTTCAAGTGCTAACAACCTTAAGGTGAAGCAATTGTTGCAGTTTACAACCAAATAGGGACCCTTTGATTGTGAGACATCAAAGATCTTCAAGGTATAATGGGAATGGAGAATCTTCATACCTATTCTTATGTTTCAAATCGCATATGTATGAGTTTCTTTTGGGTTACACGTGTATGGATGTTTTGGATGTTGAATGTTATATTTGCATGCATGGATTTAATGTTTGAATTGCTTTTCTTATATTTCGGATGTTTTTTTGAATTATGTTTGCATAAAACGTGCTTTTTTCTCATGTAAATATGTGGATATGAATGTGTGCATATGAGGTGTTCGATGAAATACCTCAATGACTTAACTTGTATAGTTTCAATTTGATTTCTTCCAATGTTCATTCTAAAGTTTTGGGTGATGTATATCCTTGTCTAGATCTTGTTTTCCTCTAACATTTTTCCTTTCTTACACTACTTCTCCCCATGACCACGATGAGAAAACATCGTGATAAGGTACAAAAGAGTCTAACAATCGTGTTATATTTCCTTTTCTTATTCTCTTGTATGTTTCTTTGACTTCTTCTCCATATGACCACGATGGGTGAAGCGATACCCTTTAAGACTCTTTGTAGTCATCTTGATAAGGAGTAGAAGAGGCTAACACTTTGTAATGATACTAACCTTTGCGTGAAGCTAACTCGTAACATCTAACTTCTAACATTTAACATTTGTATGCCTTGTGTGTAGCTAACCCTTGTCTTTATTTTAATGTTCATAATTTTTATTCTAGACATTGGATGTGCACACTTAAATGTCATGCAATGTTTTCTGTGAATTTTTCAATAAACATTTTTAAGACAAAGTTCTTATGGGAATGATTCATACTTGCATGTACTTATTACAATGGGCACCGTGCATTTGCAGTAAAAAAATAAATTTAAAACTTATGCTCTTAACATCACATGATTTATCTTTACAAGTTTTTGGTGCCATTGTTAAGGAATTTTTGTGCTGAATGGTTTTGTTGGATGATTTACAAGTGTATATATCCTCTAAGTGATGCTAATGTCGTCATTTTCTTGTTCTAATTTTTAATTGTTATTTTTATTTGTTCTTGCAAGGAAATAGATATATGAATTGGCCATTCTATATATTCATCTTCCTTGAGGTTTGAATACCTTGTCACATGTTTCATAAAGTCTTTGTATTGGTGACAAGTGGTTTAATGGAGTGGTGATAATCTTTGTGTACGTGTATGCAAGGGATAGAGTCTGTCTGTCTCAAAGAATTGCAATATGGTAGTGCAATAGATTTTAACTCAACCTGATATTATTTGTTTCTGAATAGCGTGGGTTTTGACGGTTCTTTTGAATACTTACATGTTGAAATCCGAGATTGGGTGATTTAGTTATGAATTTTCAATACAGGGATATCACGCAGATCTGGAAACAGAGTATCATTGCTTACAGAGAAATCATCTGTTATCCCAGTACTTGAAAGCTAATTTTGTGATTTTTCTCAGAAACTAGAGGACGCTATCTTTCCAACGAGTATTTATATGTTGCATTTGGCATCGTATGAATTTCTGACTGAATTTTCTAAGTTTCTGTATTACATATTGTCATTTTGGAAAGTTGTATATTCATGCATGCATGTTAGTTCTAGAAGTGTATTTCTTTTAGAGCTCATTGTTTGTTTTCCTTCATATTTAATGACATGAACTTAGGATTTTTTGTTGAACTAAATGATTTAGAAAAAAAAAAATTAGATCTCTAGTGGCATAAAGAGTGATTCTGTATCAATTCTTTTACCGTATTGCAGATTTGCTTTACTACTGAAGATACTTTTATCATATTGTGCATGAATTAAGTAGGTTTGTTCATTTGCTTTAATATCGCATCTTCTAGTTTGAATCCAAATGGACAACCATCAAGATTATAATGTTGAGGAATTAAGCTTTGATTTCACGCCTACATGCTCAAAGTGCAAATTGAACAATCATGTTGATGCAGATTGCCCTTTTATATGTTAAAGGAAAATGTAGGTGTATCTTCTAATTCTAATTCCTGTTTATCCATGTCAAGTTTGAGTTGTAATGAAAATTTGTTTGAATCTAGCAGTAGTAATTGGGAATTGAATGTTGTTGAATCATTAGATAGTATTTTTAGTGCAGAAAAAGAGAGCATTTCTTTTTCATTGCATTCCTTTATGTTATTGTTCGCTCTTTTCATGTATATCTTCTTCTTCTTTTTTCAAATTTAATGTGTTTGTTATTACAACTTTTCGCTATCAGGCAAGGTATGCTCATCTTAACCTTATTTCTTTCTTATGCACTTGGAACAAAATATGAGTTAAGTATTATTTCTTTTAGTATACTAATGAATCTCTATTGTATGTTTTAAGAATGATGCTTGACTATGTTATTAAATGTGCATATGGATAACATGTTAGGTATGAAGGGGATATTGTTCTCTTGCTCAATTTCTTTGTTCTTGTGTTTTATTATTTTGGGTTGTCTTCATGTTTGTCGTCTTGCAGCCAAAATGATTTTTTTACCTTGAAGACAATGTTGAGTTTAGGTACGAAGGTGAAACATTTCGACGATAGTTTTAGTCTTTCAGTTTTGTGTTTTACATGTTACTTGTACTTAGTTATGATTTTTATTTCGTATTGCATTCCTCGTTGCTTCTAATCATCTCACACTTTTACAAATAGATGTCATAAATCACATAACCCTTATTTTCTTATCATTTGCCTCTCATATACCATGAATCATACAATTTATCATACATCTGCTGTGAATCATGTAAACGAGATATTAAAATCAAATTTGATATAATATTTATAGTAAAAAATGTTGTGAATACTTGTAATAAAAAGATTGCTAATTTAAAATATCTATATTTGCAATATTAGTAAAATTTAAACTTTTATAAATCTAAAAGTCACAGGGAAAATGTAAAACAGCGTAGCTTGTAAATCGATGCAAATCTAGAGTCCACAAGGTTCGTTGGGGGTCCACGACATGATCAGGTCAAAGTCAACATTTCGATAAATTTGGTCAATATTAGATCGCACAGGTTAAAATCAACATTTTGATAAATTTGGTCAATATGAGATCGGGTCAAAATCAACATTTTGATAAATTTGAACGTGGGAGTTTAGAATGTTCTGAGTTTCAAATCCAAGGACAAGATCAACAGATCTTGCGGTCCAAGTTTGACTAGCCTAATTGGTAATTATCCCGTCTTAACAACTAACTAAAAAAATCAAATCAACATATAAATGAATGAATCATTGTATCAAGTTGTGGTCAAACAATATATATATATA